>JASFAX010001638.1:0-49699 GCA_030737875.1 Allium sativum | reverse complement strand
CGACACCACCTGGGGTGTGTCGACTCCCAATTCGACTCCCCAGTCGACTTGGGGGCGGCGGGAATTTTCCCGCCTGTCCTTCTTGGCTGAATTTGAATTTTGAATTCAAATTTGAACTGTTTTTGAAGTTGATTTTTTCTGAAAACTTTGACGGGCCATAACTTGGTCATACGGACTCCGATTTCCGAAAACTAGGACTTTATTTCACGTATTTTTCCGAGACGAACGCAACGGCACAGCCCGTTTCCCTTGATTCAGATTTTAAAATTTAATTCTGCCTTGATTTATGTTATAACATGTTATTCAAAAATACGGGTTGTTACATTCTCCCCACCTTAAAGGATTTCGTCCCCGAAATCTTCAAGTTAGGAAGAACGTATCCTACCATCCATCATCCATCTACTCAAAACATCATCCACGAGCAGTCATTGTCCTTAAAGGATTCTAAATGCTGTATGAACATATGCAAAGGTGTGTGTATATGTACTTATCTAATGTGAAAATCAGGCAGTTACTGATTCAGTAAACCTCCTTAATGCAAAGTATGTTAGTGAAATGAGTCCATATGTATGCAAATTCCTAACATAATTCATAATCTCTACATGAGTGCACATAACATTCATCCATATGCAATATCCACGTGATAGCATAACAAGTTTCAGCCATGAATAAGTATAAGCACTTATGCATATGCAATTATGAAAGTGTGTGAGCCGATCTTAGTGCCTAAGGTGTATCATGCATCCACGAGTATCCACTTGCAAACACTTGCAACCACTTGCATCCATCAAGCATAACATGTTTCATCCAAAGGGCTCCTACCTAAGTTTTTCATGACAGGATTAACGAGATAACAAGATAAACATGGATAGCAAAAGAAAGATATGACAACTAGGTAAAGAGATTGAGAATGTATCCTCTAAAAGGAATGGATGAAGCCCACGCATCTTCTCCTCGGTTTCCCAAGTTGCATCTTCATCGACTTCACTCCACTGAACCTTTACTAACTTGACTTCTCGATTCCTCAGCTTCTTGATCTCCGTTCCCAAGATACGAATCGGAGCTCTCCTCAGGGTTGCCTCTTTCTCTACCTCCACGCCTTCAAGAATGCTAGGCTCAACTACCTCGGCTAACTCATGTAGGCATTTTCGGAGATGCGAGACATGAAAAACATTGTGCACTCCGGCCAGCTTCTCGGGCAATTCCACCTTATAAGCCATCATCCCAATCCTCTCTATAATCGGGAAGGGTCCTACGAACCTTGGTGCCAGCTTCCCAACTGCTCCAAAACGAACCACAATTCGCAAAGGAGAAACCTTCACAAAGACCATATCTCCTACTTCAAACTCTAAGTCTGTCCTTCGCTTGTCTGCATAGGATTTCTGTCTGTCTTGGGCCGTTTTTGTCCACCTTCCAATCAACTCAACCTTCTCGGATGTGTCTCTTATCATGTCGGGCCTAAGTATAAGCTTATCTGTCGTCTCCCACCAACATGTTGGTGACTTGCACGGCCTCCCATACAAAGCTTCGAATGGTGCCATTCCTATGCTTACCTGATAGCTGTTATTATAAGCAAACTCTACGAGAGGAAGATGATCTTCCCAAGTACCACCAAAGCCAAGAATGCATGGCCTCAATAGATCTTCTAGTACCCTATTCACCCTTTCGGTCTGACCATCCGTATGTGGGTGATAGGTCGTACTTAGATTCAATCGCGTACCCATCGCTTCTTGCAAACTACTCCAAAATTGGCTAGTGAAGATTGGGTCACGATCGCTAACTATGCTAGAAGGAACTCCATGCAACCGCACTATCTCTCGAAGATAAACAAATGCTAGCCATGATGCGGTCCTCTTGCTCTTCACCGGAATAAAGTGAGCACTCTTCGTAAGTCTATCAACTATGACCCATATCCCATAAAGCCCAAATAGTTTGGTCAACTTGACAGACATCTTCACCCCAACTATATATCACAAACAGGCGAGTCATACTCCTTATGGGGTTTGCGACAGAACTAAGATTGAGAATAGGACTGAGAGGATATACTTAAAAGATAGCATGTGAGTAAGTTCTACAGAATAATAGGGATCAAGGATATATTCTTAAAAAGAGATATGATGCGCGTATCTGGTCTTCAATCTTCTAAGTCGCATTTTCTTGAACTTAATCCTATCGTGCCTTGACCGTCTTTTAACTTCACAATTCCGTAGCTTCTTAATTCTTATTTCCAAAACATAAGTTAGAACTTATTTCACCGTTGCCTCTCATTCCACTTCCACTTATTCTTTCCCTAGAATACTTGGCTTAAACATAACTGCGTGCTCATGGTTTCATGCAAGCTTTCCAAAATTCATTAGTAAATCCTGGATCTCATTTACATCCTATACGGTATTCCATGCAGAAGAACTATCTCTTGAAAACAAATGCCAATCCACGTTGCCAAAGGTAATTACTAGGGTGATTTCTATAACCCATGCTTAAGCGAAATGGACTATCCGCCTTAGTGGCGAACACCACCGGAGCACCCCATTCTGAAATGCTTCGCCTAGTGAAATTTTTCTCAAGAAACTCCTTGATTTGCTTGCAAAGCTTTCTTCTTTCTCGCGGGGCCATGTGCCTAACAGGCAATGAAACTAGCTTGGCATTATCAACAAGATGAATACGGAAGTCTATCTCGCGTTTTAGGGGGTAACCCCTTAACCTCTTCAAAGACACCAGGATATTCTCGAACCACTCTCACATATTGCAGATCATGGATGGACGAGTCAAGAGATTCAAGATAACATGACATGACAGGATCCATAGGGTTACCCGAAATTTCTAGGGTATTACCGAGGCGAGTCATGAGCCTCACTACCCTATGCTCACAGTCAAGAATGGCTCCATAACTAGACAACCAATCCATGCCCAAAATCAACTCGTGTCCCATAAACCCGAGAACATAAGCATTACACATGAATTCTACGCTCAAGATAGAGATTTTCAAATCCATACAAATCGCAGATAGATGGGCGGAACCCCCAATCGGATTTGGAATACTAACGGGATTTTCAACTAGACTAGTACTTACGTGCAAACTTTCAACAAGATCAGAAATAAAACTATGCGATGCGCCAGAATCAAATGAGGTACGAACAGGGAAATCAGAAATGTAAACATGGCTTTCTATAGAAACACTACCTCGACCAAAGGCTGGAAGAGCGAGGAGAGCCAGCAACTGCCCTCCAGAGGGTCCTGCTCGCTGAGTTTGCCTTTTTCCTTGTCCTCGCTTTTTCGGGCAATCCTTACTATAGTGTCCAGTCTTTCCACAATGAAAGCATACGCCCAGCTTCCTCTTCTTCTTCTTACAGTCTTTGGCTATGTGCCCAATGATCCCGCAGTAGTTGCACTTCCTTGTCTCTCTTGCCTTGTTGTTGTTGTTGTTGTTGCCTTTGTTTCCCTTCTTGTTGTTCTTGTCTCCTTTCTCGGAATCTTTCCTCTTGCCTTGAGACTCATTTGCCTTGACCTCCTTCTTGCCACTCTTATCTTCCTCTTGAAGCAGGGCCATATTCACCACACTCTCGAAGGTTGCCCCCATGGGTATATGGGACATGGCCAAATCATGCAATGGCTCATTCAATCCTAGAGAAAAGTGTAGGGCCTTCTTCTTAGCTGTGTTAACCAAGTCTAGACCGAACCGAGCAAGTTGATTAAACGTATCCACGTATTCTCTAACTGTCATGTCCCCTTGCTTTAGAGATAGGAACCTCTCCATCTGAAGGTTCTCTTCTGCTGATGATAGAAACCTCAGTCCAAACCTTCTCCTAAAATCATCCCAAGTTTGAATTGGCCTAGTAGTGGTGGTGAATACCCACCAATATGCAGCTTCCTCTTACAATAGCCATACTACCAACAGAACTTTTCTACGGTTTTCCACATCAAAGATAGCAAAGAGGTCTTCAGTTTCTTTTAACCAGTTTCTTGCCTCAACATAAGTCTTTGTCCCAACAAAATTCTTGCCATCCATCGCCTTAAAGTCCTTGCAAATCTTCGCGAAATCCGCTTGTGGATGCGGAGGAGGAGGAGGAGGAACCTCAGCTATGGGAGGGGGAGGAATGTTAGCCACGGGGGAAGGAGGAGGAATGTCCGCGGGGCTGGCTTCATTCACCCTTGCCTCCTTGTACCTTCTAAACCAAATAGGTACTGGTACGCCCTCCAGAATGGCAAAATTATCGGCCATACTGAAACGAAGAAAAAGATAGATTGAGAACGAGGAAACAAAGGATAGTGCTAATGGCTTTTGGGGAATAGCCTTTTAAAATAAACTAGGCTTTTCTTGGAAAATACTTAATTGGTTTTTGAAAATAGTTTTTCAAAAGGTAAGTTTCAAAAACCTTTTGTTCAATCTCGTAAACCTTATGCTCTGATACCAAATGTAACACCTCACCTCCGCCAGGGTCACTCTTGCAAGTACACTGGCTTTGGAGGGGTGTTGGACAAGGTGAACATGCATAAAGATATCACAAGACAGAACATGTAAGTAAAACAGAGTAAGTAAAGCAGCGGATAAAACTACTATTTCAAAACCATAGTCAAGTTACATCAAAATACTGAGTCATTATTTTCCAACTACTACAAGTCTAGAAACATAAACTGAAAACTGGAAATAACATAAAGTAAACTATTCCCCATAGTAGAAGTGATAGAGCCATAGCGAGCTCATGTCCAAACCGTACATGAGCTATCCAGCAAGCAAGCTAAAGATCCAAGCTAGGTGCTAGTATTTCCACCCTAAGAACCTGGAGGGGGGGGGGGGAATGGAAGAAAAGAGGCGAAAGGAAACGGGTCAGTCAAAAAGACTGGTAAGTCCTACCTACTATTAGTATAAAAACTAATAAAGTTAACTGGACATGTAAAACAGAGATGAAACATAGGATGATAACTGGCATGGTGAAAAGTTAGCAAGACAGATCAAATATGGCATCGCATATACAAGGTTAAGTTGCACCAGGTGTACTAGTATTCTAATCCATGTCAAGTATAAACAAGAAATGATCCCTTGACCCAAAGTTGGCCCAACATCATGAGATGACCTAAATCAAGGTCCAACTACTCGGTCTAGTCGATCGGCTCCCTATAAGCCTAACTCGTCGTGTATCGGTGTCATACGGCCTAATCATGGAATGTAGTTAACTGTGCAAGGTCCACCCTAGGGTGTATCCAGCCCTAAGGTGTAAACCACAGACACAATTCAAGCACGCACAGTCTAAACCTACCGGTGCCCATGTTCAACTCTGTACTTAATGTGCACGACCTTGGTCCGCCTGAACAACCGATGCACTCTTCAGCCGTCTCTTTTGGTCTCTTACAATCAGTCAGTAATCGTGCCCCACCCTAGCCTAGTCTAGGGTGTCCAGATACTCCCAAGTAGGTTACTGTTGAAAAGGACCACATAACTAGGGTTTTAAACGGGTTAAGTGTGGTTAACCCAATCCTAACCATGTATTGAGTTAGTCAAGTGTATCCAAGCAGTTCATGACTTAACCCTATCAATACATCATGTTCAACTGGTTAAGTATATTCAAGTAGTCCATGACTTAACCCTACCAATCCATCGTGTTTAATTGGTTAAGTATTCAAGTAGTCAATGACTTAACCCTACCATGTGGCATTAATTAACTTAATGCACCCCAACCTCTCACATTAGACTTTGTTGTGGTTACTAGTTAAGCCTGGCGGGTCCGGGTAGCTTTACACGATAACCTAGTCTAACCTCGGGTTTTAAGTGCGATATTACCAGCTACTCACATTGAGTCCTATTGTTTGTAGCCACTAGTTAAGCCGGTCGGTTCCGGGTAGATTTATGCTACAAACTCAACCCAACCTCGAATTGGCCACTTTCATGGTTTCTACATGTCATGTCCATGTTCATGTTTCAAGTATAATCACATGTCATATTTTCAAGTCATGTTTCATGTCATTTAAGTTTACCCATAACGTAACCCCATCGCACGGAAGTTCGCATCAACGCAACTAGATCAAAAAAAAGGGGGGAAACATAATGATATGATAAGTTGGGCATAAAGTGGCAAAGTCTATCACATTTTCAACATGGTGATATATGAGGCAAAAATATTCAACATACTAGCATATGGCCCCAACATGTATGATAGCATAAAAGGTGACTTGGCCTCAAACATATCAAATAGCATAAGGGTGCTTTGGCCTCAAGCATGCATAATAGCATAAGGGTGCTTTGGCCACAAACACGTATGATAGCATAATTAGCAAATAGGCTCAATATCATCATATGCATGTTAAGAAACATGAGGGGTTAAGGTTTGTTAACTTGCATAAGCCATAATCCATTTCATAGCATTTTTCCCAAAAGTCAACATGAAAGGTACTAGGTTCATGATAGGTCCACAATCATAGATCGAGAGAGGCATGAATAGATCTATGCATACAATGATAGGTTCAAGGCAAATATTGCACTTAGGTTCAATTCCAATCTACACATGTATGGCATTAAACTTAGCAAATAGGTGATGCATGGTCATAGATGGCATAGGATGATAACTAGTGATTCGCATATAACAACATATGCAAGTTAACATAAAGGTTATGAGAGTTTATATATTGCATTATGCAACATTTCCAAACAAAGCTCATAGCTTTCAATCCAAAAAGTCAAGGTGATAGCTTTACAAACATACATAGAACAAATCTATGCATAACATGATAGATTCAAAGCACAAATCATACTTAGGCCCAAACTCAACTTGCAACATGTCATATTTAACTTCATATTTTAAATCTAAGAGTAGAATAGGGCTTACAATGCTATGAAGACTAGAACAAAACAAAAAAGATTGAGACGAAGCCACACTAGAAGTCCCCAAATGAATATAAGCTCTAAGTTGTCTTGAGAAACAAGAAGCTCCTTTGATTTGTATGAAGAAAGATCCTTGTTTTGATGAAGAAAGATTGAACTTTGGCCTTGAATCAAACTTAGAAACTCTCAAACAAGCTTAGGAACTCTCATATGAATGAAGATGGAGACTATGACAAGAGGGTGGAGGCCATGATTAAACATTTTGGCATAACCTAGTTGTAGGATTGATTTATGATGGTTTAGGCTAGGTATTAGGGTCCTTTTATAGAAGTTTAGGTTAGTTTAGGCCATAGGATTAACCCTAATTCAGATCTGAGCCATTAAAATCCGTCACCAGCCCGAAAGCATGTCTTGAGGAACAAGTCAGGTACACCCAGGCCAAACTGGCCGACCACCCAAGTCGACAGGGGTGTCGACTTGGTAGTCGACACCACCTAGGGTGTGTCGACTCCCAAGTCGACTCCCCAGTCGATTGGGGGCGGCGGGAATTTTCCCGCTTGTCCTGCTTGGCTGAATTTGAATTCTGAATTCAAATTTGAACTGTTTTTGAACTTGATTTTTTCTGAAAACTTTGACGGGCCATAACTTTGTCATACAGACTCCGATTTCCGAAAACTCGGACTCTATTTCGCGTATTTTTCCTAGACGAACGCAATGGCACTGTTCGTTTCCCTTGATTCAGATTTTAAAATTTAATTCTGCCTTGTTTTACGTTATAACATGTTATTCAAAAATACGGGTTGTTACAGGTTATATCAGTTAGTAAGATGATGTAACCTAACAAAAACAACCCTTCATACATTAAAACTTTAGAAATTCATGCTCTTAGAAAAATGAACGACTATAACCCTCATGTCCCATCACACAATGCAAGCGCAAACCAGAGGATAGAGGTTTGCCATATAATCGTAAATTATGCTAGATATGATTTAAAACAAAACATTTTATATTATAATAATGTCTAGGTTGCGAAAACACTTTCGAAAATAAAATTATAAATTTTAGCTTGTATAATATCCCATACCACTATGTTGGTTACATAAATACAAATGGAAATCGTAAAGAGGTTTCATATTTGAAATTGGATTCCACCAATGAGCTAGGCTAAGGATTAATTCCTTAATTATCCGATTTGGGCACCCCTAGCAAGGTCCTTGGAACATCTAATGTCCCTTCAGCGATTACAGAGTCGGTCTACTTCTTATACGTGGATTGGTACCCCAATATCTTTCAACCTGGGTGTTTCCTTAACATAACGTCCCATGGTCAGGAATGCACACCATTTATCCGAGGCGTTTCAAATCCAACAACTGCATAAGTAAATACCGGGGCTCGATACCATAGTACTGCCTCTTTGCCAGACGTAACGTTAGTCTCAAACCCAGCCGGCTATCATCCTGTTTAGGCTCATTCCGGGGTGTGTGAGGTCCATGAAGTCACGTTACACAAAGCCATAAATCTGGCGTGCAAATCAAGGAAAGGCCGACCATTTGAGGTTGACTCGAGACTCGGCTGGGTCAACCCATAGGTCGACCCAGGTTCATGAGGGTGGACCTAGGGGTCGACACCCTGGAAGGGTGGTCGAACCGCCCTGGGATCTGGAAGCTTCTCTGACGTGGACGATTCTGATGGCTTTTGGTCCAATCTGAAGGTCTTGCTTGCTCTGCTACTCCTATATAAAGGACCCTAAACCTAGGTTTTATTCATCTAAAAATTGCAGTGATGGCGGAGCTCTGCTGCAGCAAAGATTGAATGGCCTAATCTTCACCAAATCCAATTCAGAAAATATAATACAAATTCAATGGTTGCTACAACAACAAATTCAATGTGTTCTTTGCAGTATTTTGGATCCATTTCCTTAGATCTATTCATTATGAATTCATGTTATTTTTAGATCTAAATATTTAATTAGTAACCTTGATATGTATATAAAAAATTAGATCTTGAATCGGTGCCTAATCAGTTCTATTATGACATAATTATCAGATTTGCTTTTATATGTTCATACCGCCACCATGTTAAATCTTGTCATAATATGCCTATTCAGTTATGCCTGTTTCTATCAGTTTATTATTGATTCGTTATTATGCCTGTTCTGATTCTCTTCTCTCCCTCTTTTCCCTTTTTATTTTTATATAGCCAGGCTACCTTCGAGCCCTGGCCTAATGCTGAAAAATGCGAACATGAGATGGGAACGATTGGGAAAGATATAAATTGGGGCATAAATGGTATTGGAAAATTATGATTGTAAATTTGGGAATAAAATTGGAAAGTTTACGAATATGGATTTGGGGTATATTTATATTGGATAATATGAACCTGAAGTTAGGCATATATTGGAAAATAGGTGAACAAGAATTTGGGTAAAATTTGTATTGGAATGTGTAAATATTGAATTGGGGTATAAATTGGAACATATGTAATTATGAAATTGGGCATAGATTGTAACATATGTAAATGTCAATTTGGGGCATAAACTGGAACATATGAATATTGATTTAGTGCATGGAAACCTATAATTGAAATAGGATAATTGTAAATATGAATTGAAAAGGGGCATGAATTTCTATATTTGGAATAGGGAAACTTAATTGAATAAGCCTAAAATAATGGTGCCCTAGTAACGCTTAGACATGAGGTTAGGTTGTATTAATGGTGGATGTCTGCCCGGACCTAACGGGCATGTCCAACAACCACTGATGTTGAACCAAATGTGAGAGGTCTATGTGCGCAAATACGAGATGAGCAACTTGCGGAAGAAGCCTGCCCGGACCCAATCGGCATATCCAGCATCCACAAGTTGTAGGCCTAATGTGGGAGGTCTAGCTCATCATAAACCATAAATAATCATGGTACTGAATTGGATTGCTTACCCTAATTTAATTCATAGGGATTGTATGAATATGAACTAAATTTGGGGTTAAATTGGTTGGACAGTGGGTGTGCTAAGCAAATCTGAGAAGGCAGGTAATATTTACATTTAGGCCCATAAACTTAACCCGATAAGGTTATGTAATTAAAGACACCTAGTGGTATATGTAACCAGTAGAAATGATAAAGTTATTTAATTAAAAGACACCATTTAGGGTAATCATAACTTGTAAGGAAATGGGACAACTTGTGTAATACGATAAGAGTTACTTAATTATAAATTAAGAAGTAACCTAGAAGTCTGGAACCCGCTGATGTGAATAACATGTTTAGGCTTGTCCTAGGGACAAGAGGAAATTATAACATAGGTTATAATTAATGGGTTGAGAAACTTGCTAATGGGCCTTAGTTAATAGAACTAAGTTAACAAGCAAACAATGCTAAGTTGTATTGACACTGTAAAGTGGAATTATGATTAAATGAGAAAGAATGAGGAAAACTAATGATATAAGTTTTATTTAATCATAAAAAGTAAATGATATATTAAAAAAGGAAACATGTAAAATGAGATGTACATAATTTCACATTAAGTAAGAACATGTTATTGTAATGATGTAACCAAGCAAGCATATAAAATATATTGTGGATTACAGACCTTGGGTCACAATCTAGAGAATAACATGTTGTAAGCTTATTAATAAACTTAAATGAATTAAGTTGTATGACAGAAATTAATAAGCAAGAGAAGCTTGGTAATTTGAATAAGAATTCAATATGAATTAGAATAACCAAGTCAATTGGAAACCTGATGAGGTGAGGTAAGCGCGTAAAAGAATGTTTGGACAAAGGGTCTAACAACATGCTAAAGAAAGGCGCTTAGGTCAGTCTGTACGGTTAAGGGTGTATAATCCAACGAGGTAGGCTATCAAGGTGTTATAAGGCACGAGGGGAGTGCACATTCATCTGATTGTTTAATGGCTCCAAAGGACTGGAAGGGAAAGCACGCAGCTTCTTGACGTACGTAAGGTGCTCCTAGTAGTCCTCTATGCGGTGACAGATGTCTTAGGCTGTTCTCGCAGAGGTTGGGTCTAGACGCAACTACTAAGTGGGTGGCCCTTGACTGCAAATGTAGCTATGCAGTCAGAATGCTGTGACGAGGTGATACTAGGGTAGTTTGGCGGTTGCCTCACGAGGAGGCGGAGGGTCACGACCAACAAGGATAGTAGTCCATCGGATGTCCGTCATCGACAGCCAGCGGGATGCGAAAAGACTAGACCTAAACCCAAGATATCATTTCACCTTTCACTATCGAGGTACGGGGTTGAGGGTAGACACCACATGGATGTTTAGATTGATTGTATTAAGGGCGGTCGCTTAGCTCTTGTAGTCTTTACTAGTTGGGGGAGGGGCCGAGGTGGGGCCATAGCCACCATGGAAAACAGACCCAAGGAATATCTGTATTTGGAGGCTCTTAAAGGCGGGCCTATATAGGTATGGAAAAGCTCCCAGCCATGTTCCATGATTCTTGTTTAGCCCTGCCATGGAACTCAATGCATATTAGAGGACGTGCGATTGAGGCATCGAGCTACAAATACGGTACATACGTGGGACAGTCTAGATACATGCATATCTTCTCTGGATGGTGTATCGTAGACTAGAGGGCATTACTCTGATATGGAATTTGATTCAATCAATGGTAGCAGTACGTATGCTTACGTAGCATAGTAATGACAGATATATGCGGAACATAAATATTGTTATATATAGATCTGTACGTCACTCCGACGTAGGATGAGGGATTGTGGAGACCGTGCGAGTGGGTTACCATGGGGGGTGTATCAATATTGAGAGATAGATATGTATATTGTATTAGGTGAATCCATAGGAAAGTAAATGGGTATGATGCGCGGATAAGTCTTGAGTTCTACTGACTCTAAGTAACCTAATAATCAAGAAAATGTAATGAAATGATATTGGTAGGGATCATTCTATTTCTGATATACTAGTATCGGTGCGGTGCAGAGAAATGTTTTACGAAGCGCAATATACCATGTTCATCTTATCTTGCTCAGTTCACACTTGTTATTATTACTATTATCGTGTTCTTCCAGTTTTATATATCTACCATGATACTTTTATTTATAAAATAAATATTTGTAAAAGAGAGAAAATGAGTGATAAAGTAAAGATTATGTACCTTGTAATTTCTATGGTGATAATGAGAACTCCTTCTATAGTGGACGTAAGCCGATTATAGGATGAACCACTCTAAATCTCCTTGCCTTTACTTTTTTCCATATGTTTGTGGCTCCATATTTTCATATCTTACTTGTTTATGAAGCGTTGCCAAAACACCTTGGGTGTTGTTGTCATTTTTGACATCAACATTTGGCACCCACCATGAGGCCACATTCACATTCTCAAGTTTAAGTGGTTTGTGGAGGTAGTGAAATTTAAAGCATGTTCCTATGATAAATTCTCCAAATCTAAGATCTGGGCCGAATGACGGATTCTCTTCAAAGTTTAGAAATTTATCCGAGATAATGCTAACAAAAAATCCGCCAACTAGTAAGATCGTGGTAGCTTCGGGTTCTAGAAATGCAGCGGATGATCCTATCACTCCGCACACTAATTCTGATTTTGGCCAATCCTCCAGAGTTTGAGTTGGTGTGACTAGAGATGAGTTAAATGAGGCCATTGCTGGTTTGATTCAACAAATGGATATTTCCAATAGAGCCATGATGGGAAAATTAAAAGCTCTCTTTGCTCTCCAAGCTTCTACAGCGAAAGTTAATGCTAATTCCACTCGTGTTGAGGGTGCTAACTCTTCCGCCACTAGTCCAAATCAAGCTTGATCCGTTCAAGAGGTTGATGATTCAGACAGGGCCAATCGCGAAGAATTCAAGCCACCTGCTTGGAACTATTCTAAAAGAACAACTTCTCGAAAAGCGACTAGTTCATCCATAGGGGCACTTTCCCATGAGGGAGGCATAGGGCCCCAGATCCCTAGCCTTTTACCATTTGCTTAAGCGAATATCAGACGAATAAGACGGCGTCCGTCCCGCGGATCAGTGCGACGAGAAGGAGTGTCTTGAAGAAATGGCCGGCAAATCATAAAGGAAAGTGCTGAGCGAAATGATGACGAGAAAGAGTGGGATTTTTCTCCATCTATGACTTCACTCACTGAAAGGATCGAATTGACCAAGTTCCCATAGAAGTTTAATCCGCCGACGATTCAAGCTTATAACAACATTGGTGATCCTAATTTGATCTCGTACAAATACGATCAGCACATGGATGGTGCCAGAGCTACGAATGAACTTAAATGCTTATACTTCCCTATATATTTAGAGGGCATAGCCTCGCTCTGGTTTACCAAGCTTCCACCAAGGTCCATGGACAACTTCTCCTTCCTCGCTAAAAATTCAAGGAGCAGTTTAGGCTGCAAACCACAAAGGTTAAGGACGTGGTGTCATTAAATGACATGGAGCATAAGCCTGGAGAGTCGGTCAAAGCCTTCCTCATGTGATTTAACGCCGCATCAGAAGTTGCGGATCTAGTATGGATGGCATTGAAGCATGTTATAATTAAAAATAGGAGTTTGGAAGATGGATTAAAATGAAGAAGCCTAACACCTTAGAGAGGTTCTACGCAAAAGAAGAAGAGTACATTGATGTGGATGATGATCCTTCTTTTGCTATGGATGTTGCCGAGGGTAGTACAGTTCCATTAATGAAAGATATTGATGTTCCAAATGGCCAAAAGAACAATGGGGGCCAAAAGGGGGGGGGATGATGCTAAAGATATTCGAAATGGAAAGAATTTTCGCTTCTTTAAACTGCTGAATTAACCTCATCGACTAAGATGCCAGAGAACATTTTTATTGCCACCAAGGATACCGAGGACTATCCAAAGCCAAAGACTCAGAAGGTGGGCAATAATCAGGCAAATTCTCGGAGGTTCCGTCGCTTCCATAATCAGCCAGGTTATAATACAAATGAGTGCAAGCATCTGAAGAACCTGATCGAGGAACTGATTAGAAAGAACTATCTACATCAGTATGTGAAAAGGCCACAGTCTGCCAATCCTCCTCAAACTACCCAAGAGCACAATGCGTCTGGATTGGGAGATAAGGCCCCAACACCAGTTAGCTAAAGGCTCGTGATTAACACCATTTTCATAGGTCGCCATCTAGTTGGGGAAAGTTAGGGAGAAAATGAGTGATACGCTAATGCACTCAAGAATGCTTTAAAGGAAGAAAAGTGCTTAGTTTTCAACAATGCCATCTCTGCAAAGCAACAGAAGACTTCATTTTGTGATGTCATGTTCAACGGGAAAGGTGAGGAAGGAGCAGTCACTTTAACTCAAGATCCTATGGTAGTTACAGTCGGGACAGGCCCGACCACTACAAAACGAGTTCTAGCCGATTACGGAGCCTCAGTGAATGTGTTATTCAAGAATACCTTTGATAAGATGAAGCTATCTATGTCGGTCGGATGTGCGAGTTTACCAAAAGAAAATCCCAGGGTTCACAAGGGAACCAAACCAAACCATTGGGATTATTGATCTACATTTGGAACTTGGAGATGGAGAGAAAAAAGCTGCCTTGGTACTATACTTTGTTATTGTAAACGAGTCATCAGCATATAACGCTTTTCTGGGTAGACCAGCTCTGGAAGCTTTCAAAATTATATTGGCCCCCTGGTGCTTGATAATGTAGTTCCCAACAGGTAAGGGGGTCGGTGTGGTTAAATAGTATCACGAGATTAAAATAGAATGCTATATCAATGAGCTGAGGGAAGAAAGTGAGAAGGACAAAGGAAAGAGTGTAGAGGTCCGCCTCTGCATTCATGATACTACCTTATAGAAATTAGGGCACGATCCCTGTACTGGCAAGCATAGTAGGGCCCAAAAGAAAATGGATCCAAGAAAGGATTGTATAGGGGAGGAGAGTGTGGCACCAACCGAAGTCACAATCCCTATTCCAGTTCATAATAAAGATCTGGATAGTGTGTTGAAGATAGGCTCTCAGCTGGGTCTGGAATTGCAGAAAGAATTGATTATGTTTTTGAAACCTAATCTCGACGTGTTTGCTTGGAATCATTCTAACATGTGTGGCATATCCCCCGAAATGGTGGTTCATGCACTCAACATTGACCCAAGAATCACTCTAATCAAGAAGAAAAGAAGGATTCAGGACCCAGAAAGGTTAGCTGCACTCAAAGAAGAAGTGGACAGACTTATAGAGAATCACTTTGTAAGAGAACCTACATATCCTGCCCGGATCTTGAATCTTGTACTTGTAAAGAAACCCAATGGCAAGTGGCAAGTATCCATCGATTATTTCGATCTTAATAAAGCATGTCCCAAAGATAGTTTCCCGCTGCCTAGAATTTACCAAATTGTTGATGCGACAACGGGGCATGAGTTCCTATATTTTATGGATGCATACACGGGCTATAATCAAATCCCGCTCATGCTTCAAAAATTTTAACCCTCATTCCCTTCACCCCCCCCCCCCAAATCCCTCTACCAAAAAACCGACTTTCCCCCAAATTGCTCTCTACCAAAGAAATTACACCGATTAACGTTCCTCGTGTCATCGTCGACTCCATCGTACTCCTCTCAGCAATGTTGCGGAAGACAGAGAAAATCTCCGCTCATGGTATAGGTAAATTTAGGTATGAACTCTTTAACTTGATTTTGTGATTCTACTCGGATTGTGTATGAAATATTTGAATGCATGCTATTTTCTCTTCTCCTATCTTGCTAGGGTTTGATGGTATAGCTGATGAACCCAAATTGCAATCACTCATTGATCTGTAATTCTGTATTATGTCATTTTCTCATCTCCTATCTTGCTAGGGCTCGGTTATGTTATAATTTCTTGATTTTCATGTTCTATTTGGATGCTTTTCTGATAGATTATTTTCATGTTGTACGCTTTTGATGTGATGGAGTTTTATTAGTTATAGGGAGTAATGAGAAATGAAAACCATTCAGGAGTTTTGAATAGACAAGTTTTCCTCTCTTTTAGTGAATCTAGGATCTATGAGATTTGGTTAGTGTACAATAATACGCTGATGATATCATGTATGGTGTACATGGGTAGGAGTAGTGGCATACGCAGTCACACTAATTGATACCATGTCTTATATGTGAATATAGGATCTGTCTCGGCCTTGTTCAAATCTCCTGAAACATTTTGCAGTTAAGGTATTCCTACATAGTTCTGTAAAAATTTTCTTGATTGTTGTCATCTTTAAATGGGAATGCTTATTTAGTATTTGAATGGAGATTTGTACAATTATAGCTGATAATAGTACCAATACCCAATGTTATTAAACGCGAAAAGCGCACCAAAGCCCCATGCTAATGCGAAGCGCGCGCTTCAGTAAAGCGAAGCGCATAATATATAAAATTTTAGATAATAGTAGTGTTGGAACTACTTTTCCTTCTCTCTTATAATTTTTCCCGGTGGATTTGTATTTGAACATATACACAGATTCACTGAAGTAGAATTAGGTAGTTAGTACATCATTTATGAGATGCTTGGATGTCTTTTTGGGTAATAACATCAACATGTAGTTAATTTTTTTTAACAATAGATAACTAATTTATACGTCAAAGATTGGAAACCTATTTGCCTTCGTAAGTCGATAATGGACAAAGATTGGGTTTTTGTAAACAGGTGATAAAACAATGCTTAACTTAATACATATTTTGTGATTTAGAACATATAATATAATATTAAAACTAAATTTTTTATGTTTTGTACTTCTGTCATAGAACTAGTATAGAGTACCGACAAGGGGTAGTGAATTTTGTGCACAATGCAAAGAGGAACGTAAAGAATGTAGAAAAAATGTTATACCCTTGCAGAGACTGTCGGAATCTTAGTCGCCATGATGACCAAACTATTGTTGACCTTTAATTATAAAAGGAATGGATCCTAGATACACTGATGGTGAATGGTTTAATCATGGTGAAGAGATAAATGTAGGGAAGAAACAAATACGTTTGACATATATGATCTATTCAAGATGATTCACTATGAAGATGAAGATTTTATGAATAATGATATTTTTTATGATGATAAAAATAATGTTTATTTTCGGAGAAAAGAGGATGAGTTTCTCAAGAACATGGAAGATGCAGAAACTCCATTATACCCTGGTTGTATAGATCACACAAAATTATCTCCTATCACCATCTTGTATAATCTTAAATGCAAGACTGGCTTGTCTGATATGGGTTCAATAAGCTTGTAGCCGTGCTACATCTATTTCTATCGAAGGAAAACATGCTTTCCAAAACCTTATATGAAGTCAAGAAATTTCTTAAAGTGTTCGACACAGGTTTTGAAAAGATACATGCATGTGAGAATGACTGTTGCCTTTTCAGAAAAGAATACAAAGATTTAGAAAATTGCCCAAAATGTGGTTCTTCGAAATGGAAGAAAAATCAAGATACTAAAGGGTTAAACAAGGTGTTCCAGTTAAAGTGTTCAGATATTTCCCAATCATTCCGAGATTAAGAAAAATAAATAGTTCTTGAAAGATGGAAGAAGATTTAAGATGGCATTTTACTAATAAAAGTAGCGATGGAAAAATGCGTCATCCCGTGGTTTCTATGAAATGGAAAATGGTGATGAAAAGTAAAAATCTTTTTCATTGAATCCACACAATCTTAGGCTTGGTCTTGCTACAGATGGATTCAACCCATTTTTCATGTTGAGCTCGAAATATAGTTGCTAGCTGATAATGCTTATGGCATACAATCTCTCGCCTATGTTGTGTATGAAGAAGGAAAATATTATGTTGACTTTATTTATTCCAGGCCCGAAGCTACCCAGGAATGATATTGATGTATATTTGGTGCCTTTGGTGGAATATTTGCATCACTTTCGCCTACATGGGACGTAGAAGTTTTCTACTTTCTTCAGATTCACGTAGAAAACAAAAGGCATTGTTTGATAACACCATAGAGACAGATAGTGCTCCTAGATTTCTTACAGGGAGAAACATCTATGCATTGTTGAATGATTATCCAAATGTTTTTGGAAAAGGAAAAGAAGACAAAATTAACAAGAGAAAGTGTGTTTACAATGATGAAGATGCAATTGATGATACTAACACTTCCACGAAAGTGGAGATTGCAAGATGGAAAAAAGATCAGTTTTCTTTGATTTACCTTATTGGGAGGTTAGTGGTTAATATGTTTAATTTTTTCTGTTTTAGTATAAGAAAAACCCAATAATGCGTTATAGTTATGGTTTTCACAGGAACTTCCATTACGTCACAATAAAGATGTGATGCATGTGGGGAAGAATATTGGTGAAAGCTTATTGGGCACGATGTTGCATGGTAATAAATCCAAAGATGGAACCAACTGTAGGAAGGATTTAGAGGATTTAGGAATTCGATGTGAGCTTCATACACACCCTCATGGGAATAAAACATATCTTCCACCGGTTCCATATTTGTTGTCAAAATCCAAGAGAAAAATATTTTGCAAAAGATTATAATATTTCAAAGGATTGGATGACTACTGTTCAAATTTAAAAAAATTGATTTCGTTGTCGAATTGTAAAATTAGTGGAGTTAAGTCACATGATTATCATGTATTAATGAAACATTTATTGCCAGTGGTATTGAGAGGATTACTGGCAAAGAAGGAAAGAAAAGAAATAATTCGCTTATGTTCTTTTTTCAACAAATTATGTCAACGTGTTCTTGATAGAGAGAAGGTAGAACAAATCAATGTTGAGATTATTGACATTTTATGTAAGCTTGAATTTTTTTTCCCACCATCTTTGTTTAATATAATGGTACGTTTATCCATTCATCTTGGAAAAGAAGCACAAATGTGTGGGTCGGTTCATTTTCGTTGGATGTACCCATTCGAAAGTTATATGAAGACACTCAAAGATTATGTCAGAAACTATGCATGACCAGAGGGACGTATTGTAGAATCGTATCTAGCAGCAGGATGCATGTTGTTCTTCAATGAATTTTTGAAAATATCAGGACATATAGAGGAGAAAAGCGCTTGGAATAAAGAGTATGAAAGTAGTGTAATACTTAGGGGACGTCCAATTTCAACATCGAAGATAATTACATTATCGGCTAATGAGAAAGAAATGGCTCATTTAGCTGTGTTAATGAATAAGGTTGTGGTGGAACCATTTATGGAGTAAGTTCATGTTATATATTGTTTTGGTTATTTTTATGTATTCGTAATGATATGTGTAACTTATAATCAAATGTTCAATATTAGTTTGCATTTGGATGAATTAGAAAATTCAGACCAGCGAATGAAAAAAATGCGACCTTACTTTGGGAAACACATACCAAAATTTTTGTCTATTGGATTAAAAGGAAGGTTAGCTAGATTTCAAATATATTCTCATATGACTATTAATATACTATATATAAAATTTACATGCTAAATGAAATTTTATGTAGATACCTATATCCTCCAAGGATCTTAAAGACATGTTAGAATGGATTGCTTACGGTCCGAAGGATGATGCTGTGTCTTACAAAGGATATATCATTAATGAACAACGTTTTCTTATAAAAGATTTAGGCAGACAAACTTAGAATTGTGGGGTGTCTTTTAACGCGACTACTATATGTAGAGCAAGTGTAAAAGATATGTCCCAAGTGGTTGATGTAATCACTTATTATGGAATATTGACAGATATAATTTTATTAGATTATCATTTGTTTTATATTCCAGTTTTTATGTGTTGTTTTGTGTATAAAGGAAATGGAGTAAAAATTGATGATGATGGGTTCACTCTTGTTAATTTACATCAAGAATCATTTTCACGAGACCCATACATACTCGCATCTCAAGCTAAACTAGTATTTTATTCAAAAGGGAAATGATTCTAATGGGTATGTTGTAATGAAAGCACCTTCAAAAAGTTTTACTAATTTATAGGATTCCGATTGGATCGAGGAAGATATCCAAGTGATGGAAGATGAAAAAACGGAAGTGGATGATGAAGATGTTAGCTATGTTAGAGAGGATTAGGAGGGCATACTTGAGTAGATTATATGTCCTACTTGAGCATCATTGCTCATTGTACTCGTATTGATTTTCTTTAATGTTGGTTTTTCATTTTCTTTAGTGTTGGTTGTTCATTGTAATCGTATTGATTTTCTGTACGTTAGGTTGTTCAGTGGTGTTGCACCTGAAGCTATGTTATATACATTTATGTTATACTAGAAATTCTGGCATTTCATGGCCATGCGGTCTGACCTGTTTTTCATGTTACACGTACATGCAATATTACATTATGTTGCCTTATCTTCCCATTAAACCTGAGATTTTTCTGGTCTGGTCTACTTTTGCATATGCACATATTACACGCACATGCACTAGTACACGCAAATGTGCATAGTTTATATACATATATCTGTTTATACAGATACATTGTACTGCCTTGTTTGGTCTTGCATTTGTTTACATCAAACCACACAATTTATATATATGTATATTTATGACTATATATAAAATTCAAATATTTTGTTTCATTTGCAGGAAATGATGTCGACATGTAATCTACGTACTCGCAACCAAACAAAGGCTACAATGGAATTCCAAAAGAATAAGCCAGATCGGAAGCGTAAGTCAAAGCTAAAGCGTAAGATTCAATGCGTAGATCAACCAGTCAGTTCTAATAAGAAGCAAGCCATTGTTCATAATGAAGGCGAAGAACAAACTGTTATGAATGACCAAAATGAAGAGGTCTATACTTACAAAATCAAGCCTGTCTTGAACAAACTGATGATGCCGAGCTGAAACTGGAAAACAAAGTGTACCTGACATCGGAAGTACTTCCTGGTAAAGAGGCCATAGAGGTCCAACAAAAGAAAAAAAATGCTCCCATTATGCAGTCAAGATCAAATTGAAGTTGAGTTCAATGATTTAGGTATACCTATAGGGCAAGGATCCGTATATTTATATTCTTTCTTGGACTGCTTGTGCGGGAGCAGGTTCCATACACTATAGATGATTGGCGGAATATAAATGATGATTTAAGAAGTTTTGTGGCAGTTTGTTCAGGTATTAATTAAGACATAATTTTAGTTACTTAGTTACATGATAGAAGTCTCAGAATTCATGCAACAAATTTTAATATTCTAAAGGTGTGTACTCTAGTTCGGACTGTATGCACAGGTGAATTATTTGATTTTAATATCATGTTTTCATGAATTGATTCAGATTAGACTTAAACTGGAAGAGGAATGGCAAAGAAAAACCATATTTCAACGAATGGGAGTACTATGGAGATCGTCAAAAGGAAAATTGGTTCTAACTTTGCAAAATATGGAGAATGAAGAGGAAAGACCTAAACTAAAACCAACCAACATCAAAAACATGAACGAATGGAGAAAGTTTGTGAAGGCAAAAACAAGTGTGGAGTTTAATGTAAATTTTAGATAAAATTAAATACTTCAACATCAAATCATTCCTATGCTCTTCTTTATTAGTATGATAATTTTAACATCTTTATATATTTCTAGCAAAAAAGTGAGAAATATTCAGCCCTTAGGTGCACACAACTTCTAAATACAACAGGTCGTAAGGGAATGCCTAGAATGACTGAAGACATGGTTAGGTTAATAACTACAACTTTATTTAATATTATTTTATACCTGTCATTTTACTTATTTAATGTTATCCTAAATTTAGAAAAACGTAAGTGTAGATCCATCGTCCATAACTAGAGCTGATGTGTGGATCAAATCTCACATATGAAAAAATGGTCAACCAGTGTCCATGGAAGCTGCAAATGCTACTGTACAATTATTTTTTTATTTTATCGGAATTTTTTTTAAAACTATGGTATTTTTACCATTGTATATCAGCTTTGTGTTTTTATTTATGTAGGAGGAGATTAAAAAGTTTGGTAGCATAACCCAGTCTCGCTTGACTCAGAATGTCAGTGGAGATGCTCTTGCACATTTATTGGGAGAAGATAGACTGAGAAGGTTAAGGTAATTGGGAAGGGGTTGCACTTTAACCAAGCTAGATGTGGCTCAATCCAAAGATAAACAAGTCTCACGGTGTCGAGAGGAAATAACAGAATTGAAGGGAATGATACAAACTCTGATGCACTAGAAGGTAAACTTCTAAACTTAATTTTTATTCATTAAATACAATATTTAGCACACTTTATAATTTAAAATACTAAAAAGAATAAATTTTGGTGCTTTACTGCAGCATAAAAAAGTTTGCAAGGGAGCATACATGAAATGGTAAAAATAATAATTATATTACCAATAAATATTTTGATCCAGTAATGTTTTATTTTAAGTATTGTGTCATACTGGCATCCACTTGAGTGCTCCTTAGATTAAAATATCGTGATATTTGTGCTTTGTAGTAGGGTAAAGAAAGTTCAGGAAAGATCTCACCTGAATAGGTAAAAGTATTAATTATATTACTCAATAAATAAAATTTATGTTTTAAATTTTTAATCCAGTATATGATATTACTTTTGGTTGAATAATTCTAGAGTGACGACGAAGTATGTTCGTTGCTGAAGTGGGATAGAACCTCTGGAGTTGTTGCCTATGGGAGGCTGTTGTCCATGGACCCAAATGACGTTGTCAATGACATCCGTCCTGGACTAAATGCTACGAGCGTTGTTATAGATTTTGTGGATAAGCCAGATACTTATTTATGAAGGCCTACACGTAAAATGGTTGTAGTCGGAGACGCTGTGAATAAGGTAATAGCTTGGCCATCAGTTTGCGTCAAGGTATCACTGTGAACATGCTTGAACTTTGATGAAGCCAGTATGGTAAAATTTAAACTTCTCATATTATATTTATAGCTATTTTGTATGTGTATAATACAATATTTATTTATAGTTACGCATGAAGCTATTAGCAGTTACATGTATGTAATTGCTAATATTGAAGTATATTCTCATTTTTAGAGTACTGACAGTATCCGCAATATGTGCAAGATTTATGGTCGGAATGAGGGTGAAGGCATAGTTGTCGAAGGAAGAATCCATGCCGATAATCCAAAATACACTGTTAATGGTATTCCGCTCGGTTCGTCTGCTGTTTTCATTTAGGTAGACAACACAATAAATAAAGGTGCTTATTTTTGGCGTCCCACATTTGATATGTTATGCATTGGAGATGCAATTGGTAGGAAAGTAGCATAGCCAAGATCAAAAGTAGAAGCAGGCAAAGAAAATCCAACTAAGAGTCATAATGAAAGCGAAAATCATGTGAATTCTCCCTCGAAATCCTCATATGTGTTCACAAATAAATCGAAACATGTAAGTATTTATTTTCAACATTGATCATTGTGTAAGTATATACATTCTGCATAATAATCTTTTTTCTTTCAACCTATTACAAACATGACAAAAGATGACAAATACAAGTTGATAGATGTGTTGGAACAAACATAGTGGCTGAAGGATCTGTTGCATCAACTGATCTGATAGCGATGGTCCATTGTCGTTCACTGGGAAAGGACGCTATAAAGGTTTGGGTTGAACATGTGACAGTTCCAACTGCAGAGCTATGGAGACCAACATCAGCTCTGACGTGCATGGAAGATGCCTTCGACGTTCCCTTAGCTTGGCCAGTGGGAAAAATCATTATTTACACAAAATGTTAGGTATTTTAATATTTTTATTATATATTTAGGAGTTACTGCCCTCGGAAGCACATGATCGACTGAAAATAATTGAGTTAGGTTATTTTGGACAATAATTGTGTTGTCTCACACTCCTTATAAATCAAACATGTAGTAGTACCAGACAAAACTCCCACTTAATGTTTATTAATGCTTTTGAAGCCAATTTGGTGAGATATCTTAGTTGATTTGCAAAGATACATGGTTAAACTTTTATGTATATGGTTAAAATATTATCAAGATAATGTGTATTAGAGCAAAAATACCTACAAGCATTCACCTTAATTGAAGAGAAATCGTATATGAAATATACTCGAGGAGAGGGCACATGTCATCTCAGAATTACAGGTTATCTCAGAATTACATGTCATCTCAAATTACTTGGTCATCTCAGAAATCATATATGAAATCATACATTCACCTTAATGGGTAGGCACTGTCGCTTTGAATTACTCGATCACAAAATTACATGGTCATGGAGTTGCATTAGATGGTTCAGAATTACATGGTCGCAGAATTGCATTACATGGTTCAGGTGTTTGTGTTATGTAGTGTCCATAGTGTGCAGGAAAATGAGCGTGTCTGAAAGGTTTATGTTATGTAGTCTTACGTTCAGAGTTTGCGTCTAAAAGGTTTATGTTATGTAGTGTCTGAAAGGTTTATGCTATTTCTATTCTTAAGTTATGTTATGTTATTTGTTTTATAAGTAGATCAACAATATTTCAGGTGGTTTGATGAACAACACTATAATATTTGCTCGGTAACTTGGTTATTTCAGGTGTTTATTTCACTATTTAGTATACTTGGTTATAATAGTGTTACTGGTTATTTAAACTCGGTAGTCTGGTTGTGTATGTTGTGGTTACGACAGTGTTACTGGTAGTTTATTTGTGAAGGTTGTGGACAATTGAAATTATGGATGTTTGTATGATTATCTTGCGGACGTTTGAAGGTGTATGTTATGGTTCTATAATACGTTATTTTGAAAAATGTATGTGTTTGTGGATTATGTTATTTAATTGACGGCAAAATTATGGGTGTGTATGAAATATTATATTACAAATTTGGTAACAAATGGTGGAAAGGAAAACGCTACGGAATATTAAATTCATTCGTGGCGTTTAAAAACCATACAAATAAAATGTCACAGAACACAAAAACTGTTATGTTGGCGCACTTTAAACACTACAAAAAAGCTAAAAGAACACAACAAAAAAGCAGGCGTAATGCAAAAAACCTTTCAATGGCGTTTAATTGATGTCACAAAAAAAGGTAATGTTAAAAAAGCGCCATGAAAAAGATTTTGTTCATGGCGTTTAAATTAAGTGCAACAAAAAAATTTATTTTTAGTGGCATGTTTTCCCGTAACGATTATCGAAACGCCACCAGAAATAATTTATGGCGGTTTTTGGGCGTTAAAAAAAAAAATCATTTTTCTTGTAGTCTGCCTGACCAAGAAAACACGAGCTTTATTACAGATATCGGCTTGTATTGTTATAACGTGATGCCGTTGGGGTTGAAAAAAGTTGGAGAAACTTACGAGCTCCTTGTCAATTCCATGTTCAAAACTCAAATAAGCAAGACTATGGAGGTTTATGTAGATGACATGCTAGTAAAGTCCAAAAAAACTGATGATCATCTAGAAAACTTGGCCGAGATGTTCAATATTCTGAGAAAGTACGGCATGAAACTCAATCCTTTCAAGTGTTTGTTTGGATTGGAAGTTTCTTGGATTTATGGTCAATGCCCGAGGCATCGAAGCTAACCATACATAGATTACTTCTTCGAGAGAAATACGAGCTCCCAAAACGAAGAAAGAGTAACAAGGCTGAATGGGAAGGTTGCTACCTTGAACCGTTTTATTTCTAAGGCAATAGACCAATGCATTCCTCTTTTCGATGCTCTAAGAAAAGGAAGTAAAGACTTCCAGTGGACTCCGCAATGTCAAACTGCTTTGGAAGAGTTAACCAAGCATATGGAATCGCCACTAATGTTGTCCAAGCCTAGAGACGGAGAAGATCTATTTTTGTATCTGGCAGTTCATCTCATTCATTAAGCGCTGCTTTGGTCAGAGAGGAATCGAAAGTTCAAAGGCCGATATACTATATCAGCAAGACGTTGTCAAGAGCAGAGTTAAACTATCCCAACCGGAAAAGCTTGCGTATTGCCTGCTTATCGCCTCTAAAAAGTTTAGGCCATATTTCTAGTCTCACCCTGTTAAGTTTCTCATAAACCAGCCTTTGAAGCAGGTCCTGTTCCGCCCAGGGACATCTGGAAGGTTGTTAAAGTGGAACATTGAGCTCAGTCAATACGATATCACTTATCATTTGCGAAGGGTGATTAATAGACACGCTTTAGCAAACTTCATCTCTGAATTTATGGATATGAGTGATGACAAGGAAAAAGCCATCGAAGTGGTCACTCGGTGAAAATTATTTATTGACGGTGCTATGGACGAGTATTGCTCAATGGCGGGAGTAGTGCTTAAGACTTCTGAAGAACGTTCGCTATGCTATGCCTTGAGATTAGAATTTGCATCTATGAATAATGAAGCAAAGTACGAAGCACTGATTGCTGTATTGAGAATTTCAAGAGAATTACAGTTGAAAGCCTTACACGTTTTCAGGGATTCACAGTAGGTAGTATGCCAAGTCAAGAGAGAGTTCCATGCTAAATGAGGAAACTTGCCAACTTACCTAACAAAAGCTTGGGAGCTACTCAATTACTTTGACTACTACACTATCTCGCATATTCCTCGGGAGGAGAACTTGAAGGATGACTCACTCGCAAAGCTCGCCAGCATGGGAGATGGATAATTGCTAGGAATAGTGCTAGTTGAAGTTCTTTCGAAACTCAACACTGTTGACCGTGATATAGATTGAATCATGGAAATTGCCACAGAACCAGATTCACGGATGACTCCAATCAAAGAATATCTCCTCAGAGGTGTGCTCCTAGATGATCGAAAAAAGAGAACAAAGCTACTCAAAAAGGCTCCTATATATCTTATTCAAGATGGTCGGTTATTGTAACCCCCTGTATTTTCTATAAACATTAAAGTAACAAAATAAAGTATAATTAATTTTTAGAAGAAGAATTAAGGGAAACGGGTTACGCCGTCTCGGAATTCTTCTTGGAATAGAGTCCAAGTTTGCATAAATCGGACTTTATATGAAGAAGTTATGGCCTTCAGAAGATTCAACAAAAATTCAGAATTTACATAGGAAAATACCCAAGCAGGTCGACTTGGGGATCGACCCACCCAGGGAGATCGACCTGGGGGTCGACCTACCCAGGGAGATTGACTTGGGGGTCGACCTACCCAGGGAGATCGACCTGAGGGTCGACCTCGGTCATAGTTCGATGACGGGGTCGACCTGAGGGTCGACCTCCCCCCTACAGGCTGACCTGTTTTGGCCAAGATCCGATTTTCTTTGGCTTGTGACGTGGTTTTGGCTGTTCTGAAGGTCCGGATTTGGTTCTAGGTTGATATCTAAGGCCATAAAGACTTCTATTCTCCTATAAATACACCCCTAAGCCAAAACTTAAATCTCTTACACTATCCACTAGCCTCCATTGCTCTCTCCTTCTCTAAAAATAAATCAAAGACATTGTTATGCTCAAGTTCTTAGTGGAATCAAGTTAGAATTCAAGTAGGGAATCAAAGGCTAGTTCAACAACTTCAACAGCTATTTTCTACGAATCAAATCTAAATTAAAGAATCGATAATCTACGTCAAGGGATAGCTATTCAGTTTCAGAATGGAGATCCCAAAAAACAAGATTTTACATTTGATTGTGAGTACAGTTATTTTTAGATATGAGATTTATTTATTATCTTGACATTTTTTATGATTCTGAATCTGAGGTTATGCATACTTTGGTTTATCAGATCTGTTTTTCTATAGATCTATGTTTTTAATATTATTGTGACTGTTTTGTATCTTTTCCCTCTTTTCTTCCTTTTTGTTTTATAGCCAGGGTACCACGGGCCTGAGCCAAATTCTTATAAGAGATGAACGCACGAACGCTAAAATTTGGGAAAAATATTGAACGATGCATAATTGGACATAGCAAACTCATGACTGATTTGAGAATACAACATATATTGTAATTTAAGATCTAGATCTGGGCAAGCTATATATGACGATGTATGATTTAGGAAAAGGAGAATTATGTTATGTTAACATATGACTTTTAATTTGGGGACATAATGCATGTTATAATTAAAGATCTGATTTTGGTGACAAAATGCATGTTATAATTAAGATCTAGATTTGGGCATATTTTATATCATATTCTATGACTTGAAAAAAAAGGATATGTAATTTAGGCGTAAAGATCTACATTAAAATTAGGATAACTATTAAATGTGAATACGCCTAAAACGGTATTTTTGATATTTGGCATATGCTGAAAGCAAAGTATATAAATTGGCATAATTCATATTGTATATAATGATTTGGGGCTTTTAGAGAATATTCTGTATTGTGCAAAATTTAACTAAACTTGGGCATATGTTATATTGTGAATTATGATCATAATTTGGGCATGTAAAATGAGGCTTAATTTATGATTAAGCAAGATATGTCAATGGAACTTTAAGAAATGTTTAAATCTGTTAAATTGCCCAATCCGCTAGATCTGTTAGAACTGAATAATGTGATTTGGATATGTAATCTGTAGGCTCGATCTAAAGTTGAGCGAGATATGTTAATAGAACCTTGAATAATCTGCTATAACTTTTAAAGAAGTTAATTGGCTGAATAGGCAAAATTAGTCTGATATTGGCATAATCTATGAATGAATAATTTAGCTAAAAATGCTGAGACATGAGGTTAGACTTTGTTTGCGGTAGAAGCCTGCCCGGACACAACCGGCTTAACCAGCAACCGCAAAATGTCAGTCTAATGTGAGAGATCATAGGCTTAATCAAAAGATGCTTAGACACGAGGTTAGGTCTGGCTTGTGGCAGAAGTCTGCCCGGAACTGCCCGGCACATCCAGCGGCCACAAGCTACTGACCTAATTTGAGAGGTCTGTGAATTAATAATTAATTAATGCAAATTTAAGATAAATATGATGGCTAAAACGTGTTGGGTGAGTAGGGTTAAATTAGATGGACTGATGAATCTAATAAACCCATTTCGTTGAATCTGTTGGCCCAATACAGGGTTAGGTGAAACAATCTGTAAGTCTGTAAATCCGTACATCTGATCCGTTAGTCTGAAAATTTGTTAACATGTATGTATGATCTGAGAACTAGTTAATCTGAATTCTGTACATCTGAAATTTGTAAGCAAGTTAATCTGAAATCTGTTAGTCTGGGGACACAAGGTTAGGAGGTGTAATTACTTGTGTCATCTCTTGTGTGGGACCCATATTAGTCAGTAACCCTTTTCTGGTATCAAAACTTTGACCCAACACTAGGTAGGGTCCGGGCACGCTTACTGAACTAATTATAAGAGTTCATTCTGATAATAGCAAGGGGTGTTGATGGTGCATTCCAACCGGGTCATGTACGTGCATGGATCCGGTCTGCTCTGGGGAAGTTAAGACGCCGTGACATCTGTAAATAGGTCTGTGACTCTCCGTAGGATGCCAGTTTAGGGAGTGATACACCCTACTGTGGGGCCGACATATGGTATTTATGTATTAGGGAGCCGATCGCTTTAGGGTAGAATTAAGGGTACACCTAGTTCCATCTGTTTCTGTTGGGGTGGTAAAGGCCCATTGGCGTGGTAAAGGCCCATTACTAGCATTCTGTTTCTGTGCCGTCTGTCTCTGTTGGGGTGGTAAAGGCCTGTTCTTAGCATTCTGTTTCTACACCGTCTGTTTCTGTTGGGGTGGTAAAGGCCCGTTGTTAGC
Organism: Allium sativum; assembly: GCA_030737875.1. Classification (NCBI taxonomy): domain Eukaryota; kingdom Viridiplantae; phylum Streptophyta; class Magnoliopsida; order Asparagales; family Amaryllidaceae; genus Allium; species Allium sativum. The sequence continues at coordinate 20,408 of JASFAX010001638.1, read as the reverse complement.
ATTCTGTTATTGTACCTTCTGTTTCTGTTAGGGTGGTAAAGGCCCACCACTAGCATTTTGTTTCTGCAAGATTACTCTGTTTCCGTTTTTGTTTCAGGTTAAACATTAGGGTAACACCTAATCCTGTTATACTAGTATTAGTGCAGAGGAGTAAGATATAGGTAGGAAGCATATCTTGGCCTATATCATTCTATTTAACTTAAGCATACCTACTACCCCTGTTGCTGTTATCTCTCATCCAGTTTTACTTACATGTCAAGATACTATTATTTGTTTATATGCTGAAAGTCACTGGACTCGCCGGACGTTATGTCTGACCTCATTTGTTTTCGCCCCTTTTCTTTCCGCTCCCCCCCCCCCCAGGTGCTTAGGGTGGAAACTTAGGAGCTTGATTCAGAATCTCTCTGCTTGAAGTGCTTGAAGTATTGCTTTGCTTTAACAGTATCTTTTCATGGCAGCTTATGTTAGGTATTATGCTTTTATAATTATGCATTCTAAAGGATTTTGTATAAGACTGATACTTGTGTACTTGGGTTTTGGTATTGTGATTTTGAAAGTTGTGACCAAACTTATTTCTGTTTCTGTTGTAATAAAGTTATAAAATTTTCAAGTACTACATTACGTATCTGTCTTGTAATATTCTACTCTGTTTACTTATAATGCTTCATGGATGTTAATGCATTCCCTTTGGGAGTGACATTAACGGACATGGGGTGTCACACTTGGTATCAGAGTTGAAGGTTACCAGATTTGATAAAAAGTTTTTTAAAAATATTTTCAAAAAAGTTTTTTTTAAAAAGAGGTATTTTCAAAAGTAAAGTTTATTTTGAAAAACATAATCCCCAAAAGCCAGATATCTATCTTTTCTCCATTTTGAATCCCTTTTCTTTCGTTCAGCATGTCTGGGGATCTTAACCTTCCAGAGGGCGTACCGGTACCTGGCTAGTTTAGAAGGTACCAAGAACCTAGGGCTAATGATATAGGCCTAGTAGACGTCCCTCCTCCCCCAGCTACAGCGGTTCCTCCTCCTCCTCCTCGTGCAAATACTTTCCCAAAGATCTATAGAGACTTTCGAGCCATGGGTGGAAAGGAATTTAATAGAACTGAATCATTCGTGGAAGCAAGGAACTGGCTCAAAGAAACTGATGATTTGTTTGTTATCTTCGAGGTGGACGATAGGCAGAAGATACATTTGGCCGTATGGTTGCTTAAAGATGAAGCTTCTTATTGGTGGGAGGTTACCTATGCTGAGAGACCAGTTAAATTTGAGAGGATTTCAGAATGAGGTTTGAAATGAAATTCCTCTCACAACCTGAACGAAGCCTACAGATGGAGAAGTTCTTAGCTCTCAACAGGGAAGCCTATCGGTCAAGGAATACGTCAATCAATTCAATCAGCTGAACAGATTCGGACTGGAGTTAGTAAACACTCCGCATAAGAAGGCTCTCCACTTCGTTAAGGGTTGAACGAGCTAATACACGGCCTAGCTATGACCCATACACCTATGGGTGCGAATTATGAGAGATTGGTTGACATGGTGTTGATGCATGAAGAGGAAGCCAAAAGTAAGAAGAAAGATGAAAAGCTCGAAGGGCCACAGAACAAGAAAGAGTGGCCCAAAAAGGAGGCATAAAAGAAGTATGGAAAGTCTGAAGACAAAAAGGAGAAAAAGTATTTTACTTATGGAAGCTTGACTCATCTGAACAAGGATTGCAGAAGGAGGAAGGGCACTTGCTTCAACTATGGCGAAATGGGACACTTCACTAGGGATTGCCCGAAGAAACGAGGGCAAGGGCAGAGGACAGGACCTACTTCTGGAGGACAGGCGAATGTTCTCGAGGCTAGTGGATAGGATAGTAATAGGAAAATTTCTGTAGAAGGTTTAATTTCCTCGTCTGATTATGGAGTTAAAACTCTTTTTGATTCTGTCATTTTGATTCTTTAACCGAGACTCTACACTTTAATACTAGTCTTGTTTCTGATCCTGCTATAGTCTCAAACCACATAAGGGTTACTACTCATCTGTTTGTGAAAAGTTGGGTTTTGAGGGTATCTGTGTTAGGCGTTAAGTTGACTATGACGCATACATTCTGGGTTTTGTGAGGTATGTTGGGGTTTTATCATACTTCGTTTCCTAATAATCATTTGATAATCTGATCTATACCAGTAGTCTGTAAGTATCTGAATATTTCTGATAAGGTTAGAGGTTTTTACTCGAAACGTGAGGTAGATTTCCAGTTTTGACATTGTTTAGTAGGAGTAGTTCTCTAAGTGTTAATCTGATGTTGATTTCAGTCTTCGGGGTTGATACTTAGGGAATTATTCTCTTAACCAATGTCTAATGGGAACAGAGCTTTTGTTTTAATTATACTTGCTTCTATCACTTGGCTGTATCCTATCGATCGAGTCTTCAACCTTCAGGTAGAAACTAATGGGTGTAAACTTGTGACTGAGACATGTTATGTTTGATGGTTGCAAATAGATGCAAGTGGTTACTAGTGGTTTCTCGTGGATTCATATACACACACTAGGTGCTAGATCGGCTCAAAAACACTCTCATACTACATATGGATGTGTGTGCATTTTTTTTTCAATTTTTGTGGATACAAAATGATTGACTCATCACATGGATGTTGCATTTGGATGAATGGTTATGCACTCATATAGAAATTATGTGTATCAAATAAGGGTAATTTCATACATAATGGACTCATGGCGCTGACATAATTTGCATTAAGGAGATCAACTGAATCAGTAGATTGCCTGATTTTGCATTAGATAAGAGACATATGCACACACTTTTGCATATGTTCATACAACATTATAAGTTTTCTAAGGACAATGGATGCTTGTGGATGATGGTTGAGTAGATGGGTAATTGGATGGTAGGACACATTCTTCTTAACTTGAAGATTTCGGGGACGAAATCCTTCAAAGAGGGGAGAATGTAACACCCCGTATTTTCTATAAAAAATAAAGTAACGAATTAAAGAATACTTAATTTTTAGAAGAAGATTAAAGGAAAATGGGTTACGCCATTGCGTTCATCTCGGAATTCTTCTTGGAACAGAGTCCAAGTTTGCGTAAATTGGACTTCGTATGAAGAAGTTATGGCCTTCGGAAGATTCAACAAAAATTCAGAATTTACATAGGAAAATACCCAGGCAGTTCGACCTATGGGTCGACCTACCCAGGAAGGTCGACCTAGGGGTCGATTTGGGTCATCTCGACCAGGAGGTCGACCTGGGGGTTGACCTCCACCCTACAGGTCGATCTGTTTTGGCTCAGATCTGATTTTCTTTGGTTGTGACATGGTTTTGGCTATTCTAATGGTTCGGATTTGGTTCTAGGTTGATATATAAGGCCCTAAACACTTTTATTCTCCTATAAATACATCCCTAAGCCAAAACCTAAATCTCTTACACTATTCTCTAGCTCCATTGCTCTCTCCTTCTCTAAAAATAAATCAAAGACATCGTTATGCTCAAGTTCTTCGTGGAATCAATTTAGGATTCAATTAGGGAATCAGAGGCTAATTCAACAACTTCAAAAGCTATTTTCTACGAATCAAATATAAATTAAAGAATCAATAATCTATGTCAAGGGATAGCTATTCAATTTCAAAATAGAAATCCTAGAAAACAAGATTTTCCTTTTGATTGTGAGTACAGTTATTTTCAGATATGAGATTTAATTATTATCTTGACATTTTTTGTGAATCTGAACCTGAGGTTATGCATACTTTGGTTTATCATATCTGTTTTTCTGTGGATCTATCTTGTTAATATTACTATGATTGTTCTGTATCTTTTCCCTCTTTTCTTCCTTTTTGTTTTATAGCCAGGCTACCACGAGCCTGAGCCAAATTCTCATATGAGATGAACGCGCAAATGCTAAAATTTGGGAAAAATATTGAACGATGCATAATTAGACATAGCTGACTTATGAATGATTTGAGAATACAACATATATTGTAATTTAAGATTTGGGCTGGTCATGCTATATATGACGGTGTATGATTTGGGAGAAGGAGAATTATTCTATGATAACATATGACTTGCAATTTGGGGACATAATGCATGTTATAATTAAAGATCTGATTTTGATGGCAAAATGCATGTTATTATTTTAGATCTAGGTTTGGGCATATTTTATATCATGATCTATGACTTGAAAAAAAAGGGAATTGTAACATAGGCTTAAAGATCTACATTAAAATTAGGATAACTATTAAATGTGAATATGCCTAAAAGGGGATTTTTGATATTTGGCATACGCTGAAAGCAAAGGCTATAAATTGGCATAATACCTATTATATATCATGATTTGAGGCTTTTAGAGAATATTCTGCATTGTGCAAAATTTAACTAAATTTGGGCATATGTTATATTGTGAATTATGACCATAATTTGGGCATGTAAAATGAGGCTTAATTTATGATTAGGCAAGATATGTCAATGGAACTTTAAGATATGTTTAAATCTGTAAAATTGCCCAATCCGCTAGATCTAGTGGAACTGAATACTGTGATTTAGGTAGGTAATCTGTAGGCTCGATCTAAAGTTGAGCGAAACATGTTAATAGAACCTCGAATAATCTACTATAACTTGTAAAGAAGTTAACTGGTTGAATAGGCAAAATTAGTCTGATATTGGCACAATATATGAATGTATACTTTAGCTAAAAATGCTGAGGCACGAGGTTAGACTCTATTTGCGGTAGAAGCCTACCCGGACCCAACCGGATTAACCAGCAACTGCAAACTGTCAGTCTAATGTGAGAGGTCGTAGGCTTAATCAAAAGATGCTTAGACAGGATGTTAGGTCTGGTTTGTGGCAGAAGTCTGCCCAGAACCGCCCGGCACAACCAGCGGCCACAAGCTACTGACCTAATGTGAGAGGTCTGTGAATTAATAATTAATTAATGCAAATTTAAAATAAATATGATGCCTAAAACGTGTTGGGTGAGTAAGGTTAATTAGCTGGACTAATGAATCTAATAAAACCGTTTCGTGAATATGTAGGCCCAATACAAGGTTAGGTGAAACAATCTGTAAGTCTGTAAATTTGTACATCTGATCCGTTAGTCTAAAAATTTGTTAACATGTATGTCTGATCTGAGAACTAGTTAATCTGAATTCTGTACATCTGAAATTTGTAAACAAGTTAATCTGAAATTTGTTAGTCTGGGGGCACAAGGTTTGGAGGGGTAATTACTTGTATCATCTGTTGTGTGGGACCCATATAAGTCAGTAACCCTTTTCTAGTATCTAAACTATGACACAACACTAGGTAGGGTCCGGGTACACTTACTGAACTAATTACAAGAGGTTCATTCTAATAATGGCGAGGGGTGTTGATGGCGCATTCCAACCGAGTCATGTGCGTGCATGGATCCGGTCTGCTCTGGGGAATTTAAGACGCCTTGACATCTGTAAATAGGTTGTGTCTCTCCGTAGGTTGCCACAATAGGGAGTGATACACCCTACTGTGGGGCCGACACAGGGTATTTATGTATTAGGGAGCCATTCGCTTTGGGGTAGAATTAGGGGTACACCTAGTTCCGTCTGTTTCTGTTGGGGTGGTAAAGGCCAATTACTAGCATTCTGTTTTTGTACCATCTGTTTCTGTTGCGGTGGTAAAGGCCTGTTTTTAGCATTCTATTTCTATACCGTCTGTTTCTGTTGGGGGTGGTAAAGGCCCATTCTTAGCATTCTGTTTCTGTACCTTCTGTTTCTGTTGGGGTGGTAAAGGCCCACCACTAGCATTCTGTTTCTGCAAGATTATTCTGTTTCCGTTTCTGTTTCAGTTTAGACATTAGGGTAACACCTAATCTTGTTATTCTAGTATTAGTGCAGAGAAGTAAGATATAGGTAGGAAGCATATCTCGGTCTATATCATTCTGCTTAACATAAGCATACCTACTACCCTTGTTGCTATTATCTCTTATCCAGTTTTACTTACATGTCATGATACTATTATCTATTTATATGCTGAAAATCACTGGACTCGCTAGAGTTTATTTTGACCTCGTTTGTTTTCGCCCCTTTTCTTTCTGTTTCCCGCCAGGTACTTAAGGTGGAAACTTAGGAGCTTGATTCAGAATCTCTCTACTTGAAGTGCTTGAAGTATTGCTTGGCTTTAACACTATCTTTTCGTGGCAGCTTATGCTAGGGATTATGGTTTTATAATTATGCATTCTGAAGGATTTTGTATAATACTGATACTTGTGTACTTGGGTTTTGGTACTGTGATTTTGAAAGATGTAACCAAACTTATTTCTGTTTTTGCTGTAATAAAGTTATAAAATTTTCAAGTACTGCTTTACGTATCTGTCTTGTTATATTATGTTCAGTTTACTTATAATTCTTCATGGAAGTTAATGCATTCCTTTTGTAAGTGACATTAACGGACATGGGGTGTTACACTTATACAGTCGAGGTTTCTCTATGCCTTTACTTCGTTATGCCATTAAAGAGGAATCAAGAGCAATCCTGGCAGAATTACATGAGGTGGAGTGTGGAGGAAACACTGGTGGTCAAACACTAGCCCAGAAAATTCTGCAATATGTTTACTTCTGCCAGATGTGAACTTAGAATCCATGACTTACACTAAGAAATGTGACAGATGCCAACAATTCGCAAAGCTTCTAGGAGCACCATCTACTTAATTGACTCAAATGGTCAGCACATGGCCATTTTCCATTTAGAGCATCGATCTAATTAGAGCATTACCTACTGCAAAATCCATTTTCAAATACACCATTGTCTCAAGCGATTACTTCACTAAGTGGGCCGAAGTGGAGCCACTGTCCATAATCACCTCAAAGAAAGTTATCAACTTCGTCTTGAAGAACATTATTTGCAACTTTGACGTGCCACAGAAGATAATCACAGACAACGGGACACAATTTGAAAGTGAAAATTTTAAAGAATTCTATGCCAAGTATAAGATTCAGAAGTGTTTTGCAACAGTTGCCCATCTGTAGGCCAACGGGCAGGTCCAAGCAGAGAAAAGACAAAGTCAATCATCAAAAAGCATTTTGAGAAAGCTAAAGGTAGTTGGGTAGACAAGATTCCACTTGCACTGTGGGCTTATTGCACAACTTATAAATCTACGACTGGGCACACTCTGTTCCCTCTAGCATTTGGATCCGAGGCTATGATACAGGGACAGCTGGAAGTTCCCACTCATCGCAAGATTTACTTCAACCAATAAGAGAATGAGAAGCTGCAGCTTGAAGTGCTTGACCAACTCGAAGAAATAAGAAATGGAGCAGAGCTCAGAGTCACTTCTCATCAAAGAAGGATTGCCAGATATTTCAACTCAAAAGTCAAGCAAAGGACCTTTGATATTGGGGACCTTGAATTGAAGAGAGTGATGATCGAAGCGGGAGTTTTTGAACCCAATTGGGAAGGACCCAATGTCATAAGCCAAAAGCTCCTTGATGGCACCTTCAAATTAAAGACAACAGATGGAATTCAAATCCCTGGAGCTTGGAACAACAATCACCTCCATCATTATTTTACTTGATTTTTTGTTCATGTTTCCTATAAAAAAGTGGAAAATACTTTGCAAGCATTGTAATCAAACATTGTACATATGAATGAAAGAAGTAGATTTACTTGCCTGAATCGTACATTTGAAAACTCTTGATTAAATTATTCAAAGTTGCTAAAATCAATTTTTATTGCAGGCTATTAGACAATTGCCCACCAACAACCCGATAAGACCTGGTGACATTCACAGCAAATCCCGATGGGGACAGCTTAAGTAACGAAAGCCAAAAACACCATTCGCAACAAATACGAAGGTGTAAAGCACCTCCTTGTAAGAGAAAAATGAAGGCCACCAAGAGCCAAACGGTCAAAAGGTGCAATGCCAAATCTAATGATAAAAATTGCAAGTTTCACTAAATGGGCATCTCCTAAATAGAGAGACCCAGGACCCTTGTCTTGTTACGAAGATCGCTTGTTAAGATGAGCGTCCAGTAACGGAACTGGCGTCCGCCCCGTGGAACTACGCAATAATAAAGCCTCTAATAGTGAAGCTAATCAGTAGTCCTAACCGAAAGGGGGCATAAATTGAATCTAGGATCTAAAGGGCTTGGACCACCAGGCTAGAGAGTCGCTTGTTTGGATTCTTCAGAATTCCCAGCTAAAAGGTGGTGCTCAATTAGATCATCAATGTCAAGAAACATCTGACCCGATTACGACAAACATTGAGAATAAAGACCTCTTTGGGGGCACCCGATTAGTAAGTTAGTGTCTGCTAACCATACACTCAGCGATCAGTGGGGTTCAGAAGACCTCTTTGGAGGCACCCGATTAGTTTATTAGTGTCTGCTAACCACAAACTCGGTGATCGGCGACCTTCAAAAGACCTTTTTAGAGGCACCTGATTAGTTTGTTAGTGTCTGATAACCACAGACTCGTCAATTAGCGAGCTTCAAAAGACCTCTTCAGTGAACTTGATTAGTTCGTTAGTGTCTGTTAACCATAGGCTCAGCGATCAGCTGGTTTTAAAAGACCTCTGCGAGGGCACTCGATTAGTTCGTTAGAGTCTTCTGTCCACGGATTCGGAAATCGGCGGTGTTCGAAAGACCTCTTCGTAGGCATCCATTTGTTCATTTAGCACTCAGGTATCCCGAGTTGCGACGATTGGTGGATTTAAAAGACCTCTTCAGAGGTATCTAATTAATTCAGTTAGCACTTGGTTCATTTAGGCTGCGATGATTGTTGGGTTTTAACCAGAGACCTCTATGGGGGCACCCAATGAAGTCGCCAATGCTAGAGTTGATCGATCTAATTACCGACGAAAATCTCTAATGCTAAAACAACTTGCTAAATAGTGGGAAAACATTGAGCCAAAAATATAAGAGCTCTCAACTAGGGGCACATAGTTAGAAAACTTCTTCAATTGAATGGCACGAGTTCGATCAACCGAGCTGGTTCCATGGTTAACTGGCAGAGATGAAAAGATCGAAGTGCAATGACCACAATCAAAAGACTTAGTAATTAAAGTGAAAACTTCTAGCATTTTAGCTATAACCAAGAAGACCCAGTAAAGTTGATCGCATTCGTCCTAAGAAGTTCGTAATGACCTTCGGTATAGGGGCACCACCACTGCATTAAGACATATCAATAATGCTCATAATACATAACGCAAGCTCGTCACGACTTCACATCAAGCTGAAAGACTTGTAATTTACAAAGAAGCAAATGCATAAGAAAGCACAACAAAGCTATAGTAACAACTAATAGCCAAAGTACAGAAAATGTAAAAGAATGGCTCCATAACAACAACAACACAAGTCACGGATACAAGATTCTCAAACATGAGTATGCATAAAGTGATAAGCGTAGACCATCACTCGTATATACAAACGGTCTAAATGAGATATATGAAAGAAAGCTAGAAAAAGTAAATTAAGACAGCCATGAGTACTACTTCTTCTTCTTTTCATTCTTGGAACCGCTGTATTTCAGAGATGATTTAATGGTCTTGGCGGAGGAAGGATGCGGTGTATCAACCGACTGATACCCATCGTTAGCTTCCATGCCACTGGAAGGACACTCAGGAGAAGATAGAACGATATCTGCTTTTTTACAGTACACTTTCCGTTGCGCTTCGAAGAGGACAAGGGCTTAATTTTCTTCTTTTCCTTGTCCTCAACCAGGCTTCCATCTATATCGTTAAGGTCTTCTGCTTCATCGCTAGGAACATAGTTGATGTCATCTAGGTTAATTGGTGCATCAATCTTAGCATCCTATGACACCGGTTGCGAAGGAGGAGTTGAAGTAGCGAATAAGGATGCATCACGCAGAGGACGAGTAGTAGATGGGGCAGAAGTACTTAACATTAAGGTTGAATCAGTAACGATGGCCTCAATTGTTATCGTGTTGGCTCTAGCGGAAGAAGATTGCGGTGAGACTAAGCCTAAAACAAATGAACAATGAGCATGGACTACAATTGATCCAAGTGAAGTACAAAGAGAATCCAAGTATGACATAACTTGGTCAATCCCAGTTTTACCTACGGCTTGAAAATTCTGTGCTCAATCTCATATTTATCCAGGTTATAATTTGTTTACACAAAAAATGGTATAAACACCCATGGTTCTAAACTGTACTTCGCCAATTTGGTAAGAAATAAGTGGAACCGTGTTTGGTCAGCAATTGAAAACAAAAAATGCGAGAAATGGTAAAGTAGAGACAAGATTCATAGTGTTTCAGCCATTAGTTAAGCCTATGTCCACTGTGAAGGTGATTTTCAATCTTATAACGAGGGTTACAAAATACATCAATTTTCTCTTTCCATACATTCTATATTCACTCAGTATACCCTCGTTGAATTGTTGAGAAGGAGGATGCCTTCGTCTTCTATGATCACAAGATTGTTCTTGATGCCAGGGATGAATCAGTGGTTGAGGATAGAATTTAACAAAACTTCGTGGTTTTCAAGATTGGATCACCTTTATGTTGGCAGCCATGGTGTATTTATAGGCAAGCTTCCCCTGGGAGATGATCTGAAATCCATTTATGTAGGCTATAGATCGTTCATTCTATTAATTGAATCATGCCACCGGCTACCTGTAGCCAGCTGTCCAGATCTGTATTTGGTTGTCATGTGCGAGTGACTCAATGGAGAGAGCACCTTAAGTAGTCGAGCGGATCCATAGGAGTGAGCGTTCCTATAAGAGTGAATTCTTTGAGAAACTCGGAATCTCTTATAAGTGTGGATTGTGGGACTGGAACTGACTCTCCCCTGTTCCTTGCGCGACCAAACTTCTTGGTTCAAGGGCGCTCGTCCTTTTTCTACTTTTACATGGCGTTGTTTGTGCTTATGACTATGCTATGAGGTCACTTTCACCTATGTTGAATGGACGACTTGCTTTGCTCCAGTGTTTGTGTAGCTTTGTCTCAATATAAACGACCGATTTTGGCTTCCGTACCTGAATCATGATTCACGTCTAACTTTGGTTGGAGACGTAGTCACATAAGATGTTGCAAGCGCTCGTATTGTAGCTCCATTTCAAGCTCGGTCTTTTGACAGGAATCACTGAGTGACCTTATAGGATATACAATCTTTATCCTTTTCGGGATGCACTTCCCATTTCATATCGTTCCATCATCCTCGGTTTGTACTGGTTGCGTTGACTCATCTTGGGTTTGGTATTTGGCCGTTTAAGTGCCTCGGATAGCATTGCGCATGATCGACCCTGATGATGTCTATTCCGTATACCTTACTCAATGTGCATATGGATTTTTAAGGATTAACACTTGCCCCTTGAAGTCCGTGATTTCCTATAGTAGGGAATTACTGGCTTCGAAATTTTGATCACACATTGTTTAATAGATTCGTCATGGGGTCGGTCGTACAAAAATTTGAGATTGTTTCGTTGTTGTGGACTGGTACTGTTTCTTTCTATGAGCGAGGCTTAACGTATCTTTTTGGTTGTGCAAACTATTGAATTTCGGAGTGCCAGCTGGAGCTTGATGGGACATTTTTTGTGTAATCGGACACTAAGCTGACGTGGTGAGAATGCTTTGGATAGACTAAGTTCAAAATTCTGCAAAATAGGTGCCTTCGCAGATGGCTTACATTTTTCAAAATTTGGATATTTCGACAATTGCTCATCTTTGGACATTTGGTAGGATATTTCCCGGGTATGTTAACCGGGATCACTAAATTTTAATTGAGCTGTCATATCATTAAAAAGGGGCTTCTAACCCTCTTGAATATTGTCTCTTCATTTCCGCTTTTTTACTTCTCTAATAAACTTATTTCAATGGCGACTTCATCATAGAAGACCTCGCCGTTGCTTCTTGAAGCTTCGATTTTCTTTGCTTGATTGATCATCTTGCCCGACCCTCTTTTGGTCGACGGTTTTCCCAGGCTTTGTTTCCAGCAATAATGCTTCTTTCTTCGAATTGAATTCCTCTTGTAAGTGAATTTCCTTCCCTTTACCTCTGATTCTAGGTTATTTCTCTTGGTTTTTAGAAAAAGAGTTTTCAATTGGCTATGTCGAGTTGCTGGAACACATGTTTGTGATGTTTGAGAAGTGTTGATTTGACTTGTTATGTACTTGGATTTCACGCAGAATCTTCTGGTGGTTCTGACTTATGTGATAAACTTTAGCCTTTTTCATGCGGGCGAGTCATTTGCCGAAATGCTTATGAAACGACATTTCCTAATTCAATATGCCTTTTTCAGATGCTTAATGGAAGACTTATATCATAGCGATACTTCTGTTCTTCCCTTCTCACTATTCTTTTGGCAGGTGCGGCCAACTGTCATGACCGACCTAATCGGAGTCTGCTTTTCTCATACTTTTGAATTTATAACTCTTCCTTTATATTATAAGTAAATTATTTTTATCGGATAGGGTCGATGATCTGATTTGGAAGGTGTATCTACCCAGAGTTGCTTCCTTTTGATTACTCACGACCCAATTTTTAATTTCCCTTTAAGCATACTTAGCTATGCTGACATGTAAATAAGTGCTAATTCATCTTAATCCCAGTTAACTCATTATGTCTGAGGAGAGAGAGGGCCTGGATCGGGAAAATGAGACTGCCCTAGCTACTAGTTCTGATTTGATTGTTAGCTAGATTCATCCTCAACAGCGCTTTTTTGATAGGGTGGCGGCCGGTTGCCGTAAATCGACGCTTTCTTTTGATCAGTATTTACAAATGTGCAATTGCCTTGGGTTTTCAAAGGACGAAACCAAGTTCCCCAAAAAGGGAGAATTGGTAGATTGTCCGCCCTCTGGGTATGTAGCAGTCAATTATCACATGGTGTCTAGCGGGGCAATTCCCCCCTTTAATCCGTATCTAGATTCCATTTTGCGACAACTGGCCATTGCCCTATATCAGCTGCATCCTAGTGGATATCAAATTTTGCTTGGGCTACACATACTTTTCATGGAAGTCCGGCAGCAAGAACCCACGTTCGCGGATATTTGTACTTTATATACTATTAAGAGGAGGGAGGAAGATAGTCCTTCTTTCTTTTGGAAAGTATGCATGACAGAATTATCACTGGTCTGACAGATGGTGCTAAGAGGTTCCCGAATCAGTATTTTTTTGTCTAGTGTCCTTGTAAATTCTATGGTCGATGGGCAGAAGGAGGTAATTATCCCTTTGCTTTTTAGAATTCTTACCCTTTCTTTCTTCTCATTTGGATTTCTTTCTGATTCTTGTAGTGATTCCTTCAGTTGCGGGTCTTACTTTAGATCAAGCCCTCCTTAATTCTTTGATTTCTGTTGACAAAAAAGAAAGGAGCAGAGAGGTGCTACTTTCAGAGGAGAACCTCCGTAAGTACCAGCTGATTCATCCTGCGTGATTTCTTAAAAGGACCCTGGTTCAACACCACGCTGGTGAGTCTTTTGCCATAATGAAACATCCAATCCCTGACGTGAGTGGTTGACCTTCGTCTTTGATTACTGAAGGAAGTGATAGAAGGCTCGATGAGAACATGGTCGATCTGAGGGTAGATGTGATTTCTGAAACGACCTCCAAAAGTTCTCCTCGCCATGTTGCTTAGGCAGAAGGTTCCTCAGGGACTTTTAGAGACCTAAGGGATTTGGACTCTGCTAAATATTTGAATCAAGGCGACGTTGTGATGTCTGACCCCGTTGTATCTGACATGGGAAGAACCCAAGAGTCTGCTCAACGTTCTGAGAAAGCCTCTGCCTTCATAACCACCCCTGGAACCGGTTTTGATATTATTCTAATTATGGCACAATTTCCCATAAATTTGATAATTTATGAACGCTTGCCGAACTCATATTTTATTTTCTCAAGTGTAAATGCAAACTATTCTCTATTTGACAGCTTTTCTCAATAAGCCGATCTTACTGATCCACGATGACTTTTACAGTCTCGCCTTTCCTATTATTCGAGGCACCCCAACTGTCTTTAAGTTCTTGAGTCCAAAATACCTCTGAACCTCCAATGGTCGATTCGTCAGGGTGTGGGTAGCCTGATCAAGCTAAGGTGCTCACACAGGTTGAATCTTCTGCAAGATCTATTGTTCCAACCCCTGCTCAGGTTCAAATAATACGTGATTGTCCATCTTATAGGATCCCTCCTGGAAACCCAACGCTTATGGATCATTTTAGCGGTTGGGACTTAAGGTGAATGCATTTTGACCTGGATTTACATCCTAATGATATACGAGAAGCCGTGAAGAGTTTGGATGCTATAAAAAGTAGCATGACCAATTAGCTTAGTATTGTTAAGGAGCAATTTGAGACATAATTGAATCTGGCCATGAGGGATGTTGTTAGGAGACTGGAGCATTAGGCCAAATTTTGTCATGAATTCCAAAAATTGAACGCTCAACACCTTGATCATATTGAAACTTTGGAAACGACAAAGCTGGCCTGATCCATTTGATTAAATCCCGAGAATCTGAGATTACTTCTCTAAAGAACGGAAGCATTAAAGTGGATAGCTTAGAGGCCAGAAATGTCAAGCTCAGGAAAGAGCTGGAGGGTGTACGAGCGCGACTTTTAGAAGCTCGATCTGCTCAAGAGCTTGCTGAGCGCCATTTGGCCTTATAAAAGCAGGCTTTAATTTCTTTAAAGCAGGAAAACATTGTTCTCGAAGGCCAAATTGATTTTTAGAATGAAACCCTAAGAACCTTTAAGGAGGATAAAACTAGGTTGCGTAGAGATCTTGATGTAGCCAGAGTCAAGGCTAACAATACTTTGTTTCAATCCTATGTTTGTAGTGTCATGAATTGTGGAAGCCTAAGTTATTTGAATAAAGATTTTCCACGAACTCTGGCTCTCATTTGGGAACAGGTACTTTCATATTCCAGTGATGCCGATGACGAGTTCATTCAAAGTTGGCTTTTAGGAAAAGAAGACAGCAAGGCTCTGGTTGAAGGCAGGAGGATATTGTCGAACGAGCGAGCTCAATCGTTTAGGAGGGAATGTTCAGATGCTACCATTTCTTGTGCCCCACCTGATTCCGTTAGAGCTGATATTTCGAGCTCTCATATTCCCCTCGCAGATTGCTCTGCCTTGGATGTTGCAAGACCTCAACCCTTCATCGAGTATCCAACTCAAGAAAATGTTGTTACACAGTGCACGAGTCGCAGCAATACCTCTTTTGATGCGAACGACCATATGGCTGATGTGGTATACCCAAAAACTCTAGGTAAAATTGATATTTACCAATTTGCACTGGATTTGGATTTCCTCATTTCTTCACCTGAGATTGCTGAGTTTAGTGCTTGTTATTCATTTGCGTCAGGTGTGCTTTCACCACCTTCTTCATCTGTTTGTGGCACTACTGCCCGACCTGCCACTGTTAATTCTGTCCTAATATCTACCAGCAATATCCCTCTCATCACACCTTCATCAGTTGACCTATCTTTGCCAGATGTGTCCGATCCAGAAGATGAGGACGAGATTTGGAATACCAAGGTTGTGTCCACACTAAAATGCAAAAGGAAGCTAACTGGTTAATAGTTTAAGATCACAAGCTTTTTTCCTTCGATGGCCCTCTTGTATAAATAGATCAGCTAATGCCTGAACAATTGGTTCATCCTCCTCTGTTTAAGAAATAGCGTTTGTGACCTTTGGTGTCTGATTCCATCATATATATATATATACCTGTTACCTACTTAGACCAGTTATTTGTGCGAGTGCCGGCCCTCACTTAATATTTTATGCTTGCGTACTTACGTTTATATCATTTAGGTGCTACCATAGTTTTATTACTTTCATTCTTATGAGTGGTCGCACTTTTCGTTTGTTGTTCGCGCGAGTCTTATCGTTCGAATAGTTCTCGCAATGAAGTTATAACTAGCTTATAGTATGTTTTGAATAGGCATTGGTGGTTTTTTTTACACAATGGTGATGTCTCCATACCAAAGCTCTTTTTAATTTCACAGATTCTATTAATTTAAATCATGATTTCGTTTGATCAACTCATAATTTTTTTTTACTTTTATAAAACAACGCATGGTTATTATGTGTCTTCTTTTGGGTGCTTCCATGGACGGTCTTGGGCTTCAATTTCGACCTAAGTTCGGCCTTGTTAGTCATGAATTTTCTAGGACTGACGGATCATGTTGTGTACCCCCATACGGCTAGAATTTCTGATTACCCACTTTCAGCTAGGATTTCTGATTACCCCCTTTCGGCTAGGATTTCTGATTTGCGCTGGTCCTTCCAGCATGTTTTGTCTGTCCTTCCCACACTAGGACTGATTTTTCCAGCCTAGGTATTTATCCATGGGACATTTTTATGATTTCCCTTGTACCTTTTTTTTTGAAGCCTGATGTCAGTTTCTCTAGCAAATGCTTACTTAGGAGTGTTCCACCTTTTGGCTCGTTGTTTGTCTTAGAACAGCGTGTCTTGTTGAGGTGATGTGCTGATACATCCAACTTGGTTTGCGCTTTTTGTGACGCTTTCAAGCCGTTTTGCTTGAGATGTACTTTGAGGACCTTCCTTTTGCAATTAGAATGGGTATGATTAATTGCTTCTACCATGTCTACATTCGAAAAAACAGCTTTTAGTGTGAGGCGATGAGTACGATACTCAGATAAGCACATGATGATTTTCTTTGTATACGACACTTATAAGTAATTCATTGTCAAACATGAATACAGCAAGTTGGCAAAACAAAGTAAAACGACTTCTAATTCTTTAAGTAAACAGAATAAAAAATGGAGTAATGAAGTGGAGTCACGGGAACTTTAGTTCAAAATTCCATGATCAGGACACCAATTACTGATCCCTAGCCAAGCATTAGTTCCGAGCTAGTTTACGATTTTTCCTCGGAGAGTTTGTTGCCCTTTGTTTGCAAAGAAACGAGGTAATGGCCTTGCACGTATTATTGCAAATGGTTCTCCCTAACCAGACCCTCGATTAACTATTTCAAGTGTCTACACTCATTAGTATTGTGTCCTGGTTGGTCATGAAATTGGCAGAACCTTCCTGATTTCATGGTAGCATCTCTGACTTGCATCCGTTCTGGGGCTGGATATTCTACGGTATTCTTAGTTGCCCCGAAGATATTCTCTATGGTGTCATTGAGGGAGGTGAATTCAGAATTCTTTAAAAAGCGTGGTCTCCTTCTATGTTGCTTGGCTATACCCCTTGCACCTAAGATATACCTTCGCTTATCATTCCGATCCGTGGAACGAGCACTTTTCTCCTTGCCAGGTCTTTGCCGGGGCCCATAATCATGATATGCAGTTTCCGGAGTGGAACTATCTCGTTCAGTAGAGAACTCTATTTCTCTTGCAGGACTTGTTCGCGCGAACGGAGAGTCAGCGACGCTTGGTGTGGCTTTTGTGATAGAGGCTTGGATAATGAGCATTGACTCGATCTTCTTCATCAATGCGTTGTTCGCAATAGTTATTTGACTCGTTATCCCTGCCATTGCTTCTTCCAACTCCCTCTTGGTTACGGCAGCTTCGACTTTTAATGGTTCCCTTGCTTCGGAATGGATGGTAGGCGTTGTGGCAGCATCAGAGATGCCATCAATTTTGTCAACAATTTCCTTTGGCGTGCTCATGATTTCAAGAACAGTGCCTCTCAGAAAATCTTATCGGATCTGAAATGGGGAAAGAAGCAAACACGGCCCCACGGTGGGCGCCAAAATGTTCACAACAAAAATGGTCTAAACACCCAAGGTACTAAACTGTACTTCACCAATTTGGTAAGAAATAAGTGGAACCGTGTTTAATCAGCAATTGAAAACAAAAGATGCGAGAAAAGGTAAAGTAGAGACAAGATTTATAGTGGTTCGGCCGTTAATTAGTCCTACGTCCACTGTGAAGGTGATTTTCAATCTTATAACGAGGGTTACAAAATACATCAGTTTTCTCTTTCCACACATCTCTATTTTCACTCAATATACCCTCGTTTATATATTTCAATCTTGGAATTATACAGGAGAACGGTAGAGTTTGAGGAGAAGAAGGATGGATGAATGGTTGAGAAGGAGGATTCCTTCGTCTTCTATGATCACAAGATTGTTCTTGACGCCATAGCTGAATCAGTGGTTGAGGATAGAATTTAACAGCACTTCATGGTTTTCAATATTGGATCCCCTTTATGTTGGCAACCGTGGTGTATTTGTAGGTGAGCTTCCCCTGGGAGATGATCTGAAATCCAATTATGCAGGCTACGATCGTTCATTCTATTAATTATAATCATGCCACTGGCTAGCTGTAGCCAGATGTCCAGATCTGTATTTGGTTGTCATGTGCCAGTGACTCAATGGACCGAGCGTTTTAAGTAGTTGAGCGGATACATAGGAGAGGGCGTCCCTGTAAGAGTGAATTCTTTGGGAAACTCGGAATCTCTTATAAGTGCGGATCACGGGACTGGTCCTGACTCTCTCTGTTCCTTACGGGACCGGCCTTCTAAGTTCAAGGGCGCTCGTCCTTTTGTTGCTTTTACATGGCGCTGTTTGTCCTTACGGCTATGCTATGAGGTCGCTTTCGCTTATGTTGAATGGACGAATTGCTTTGCTCCTGTGTTTGTGCAGCTTTGTCTAAATATGAACGACCGACTTTAGCTTCCACACCTGAATCATGATTCGCGTCTAACTTTGGTTGGAGACATAGTCACATAAGATGTTGCAAGCGCTCGTATTGCAGCTCCATTTCAGGCTTAGTCTTTTGATAGGAAATCAGTGAGTGATTTTACAGGATATAAGATCTCTATCCTTTTTGGGCTGCACTTCCCATTTCATATCGCGCCATCATCCTCGGTTCGTACTGGTTTACTTGAATCGTCTTGGGTTTGGTATTTAGCCGTTTAAGTTCCTCAGATAGCATTGCGCACGATCGACCCTGATGATGTCTGTTCCGTATCCCTTACTCAATGTGCGTATGGATTTTTAGGGATTAACATCATCCTCTCCCTCGCCATCCCCAGCATGCTTCTAGATAATATCCTCCTCAACAATATGTTCCTCAACAACTGTATCCTTTTTTGAGAACAATAGAAGTATCAGTGGAAGGCACGATTGGATTCTGAGAATTAAAGGCCTCAACATTAGTAGGATCAGCATGTGCATTGATAGTGGCCATGTACTAGGATTGCTCCCCAGAGGATCCACCTTCATCACTTAATAATCCCCGCTCTTTCAAGAGCTTTTCTTCCACCCGACCAAGGCTTCATGGGATTCCTCATGTAAGAGTTTGTGCAAGAGGTAATCTTCATTGTAAATACCTTCAACATGTGCATGTACTAATTCCCAAACTAGGGCCAAAGTCGCTATAAAATCAGATCCCAGATAGCGTAAGCTCTCTCGGGTCATAACATAGGAGATATAAAATTTGAATAAAGTGGCATTGGCATCTGCCTCAGCATCTCTAAGAGCCTTTTCAGTAGCTGCTTTAGCAGCCAAAGCTTTAACTCTATCCTCCTCAAGAAGTTCAGCCTTAGTTGTCAGCACAGAAATAGCCAACTTCTGAGCAATGTTCATCTCATGGAGACTGACATTTTCTTGCTGATATGTCGGGGAAGCATGCTTTTCTACAGACAATTGGGATTCAACAATTTATTGGGAAGACTGAGCATCTTTGACTTGTGCTATTTAAGTATGTTCTCTCAATTTAGCGGCAACAAGCTATTCTTTGAGTCTCCTATTCTCAGCCTCTAGCCCTTCTAACTATGTGTTCCTTTGTGTGAGAGAGGCAATGGTATCATTCTGGAATTCAAGAACCTTGGCCCACTTGACCTTGTCATTCTCTAACATAACAATTCGATCAGGGTTGAGTCTGTTAAGTCTTTGGAGATCTTCGGTGAACTTGTACCATAAAGATAGTTGTTTATCATCCCGACTCCTGACCACATCTAGTTGCATCTCAAGCTGACTTTTAGTTGTATCCAACTGCGTAATCATATTGCCTTTCAAGGTGTCCAATTCTTTAAGTATATGCCACCTGTCAGATGAGTATATGTCCAAGTCAAAGAACATTCCTTTCAAACACCAACCCGTAAATTGTTCGACAAGTGCGGAGTTTGCCGGTTCAGGATTGTAATAGGGACTGTGTATGATCGCCGGCAGGAAAAATAACCGACAAAGTTGTTTGAGTAACAACGGGAAGTTTATCTAATCTAGGGCGCTTTTAAGGATCATACCTGCCCTGACCGTCCCTATCTCTCTTCCTTCGTCGTCTCTCCTCATCTCCCCGATCATAACGATCATCATATTGGTCGTTATACAAATCAACGTGGCGGTCATCATACTTCCTTCGGTCACCGTGAGAACTCATCTCCTTTCCTCTTCATATAACTGATCTTGGGTATCGTGCCTCCACCGCCTTTGTTCATCAGTCAATATGTAACCATGAGTTTGCTGAGGTTGGTGAGAAGGTTGTGGGTGCTGAGAATGCTGAGATTGTTGAGATTATTGCGAGTGTTGTGGA
>JASFAX010001637.1:0-49702 GCA_030737875.1 Allium sativum | reverse complement strand
ATTTGTAGAGCCTAGTATGGCGACATGATATATGGTACCCATGCCGTCTATGATTGACACTTATGATTGCAATTGTTTTGACACTATACACTTATAATAGTATCAAATGATTTGTTTTAAACGTACCAAGCATGTTTGGCTATTATAAGGGAAAACCCTATCCTCCGGCTTGCGTTGCATTGTGTGATGGGACCTGGGTCTTATAATAGCTTCATTTTTCGAAAAAGCATTGCGTTGTTTATTCTATGCACTGGTATTTTGGGAGGAAACCTGTTCCGTGTTATACGGCGTGGTCCCTGGAATTACTATTTTTTAAAGTAAAGTTTTAATGACTGTTTTGTTCTCACACCAGTCACATGACTGACTTGGAGTTTATTGTTTTAACCTAAACTCTGGGGTGCCCCTATTTTCGACACGGGCAGCTACTAGTTTTGGTTTTGCAGATTTATATTCCTGATTTACAGCTGTAACGATGCTCGGAAAGCTCTGTATCCGTGTATCGCCTTCAGTTGTGCGTTGTATTATTTTTCCGCTGCTATGTAATTTATTGTAACCTCTGATATTTTTCTATTGTATAGTATTCTTTCATACTCTACACATTCTTGTATTCTGATGGAATTGTTGTAATAGACAATGAAATGTTCTTCTGTTTGCGTTCTATTTTGTCGTGTTCTCAAGGTAACCCGGGCTTTCCTTACCGGGGAAGTTACGGGCTATCACATTGATTTTGTATATTAGTTAATATTTTAAACATAAATTCTATTTATGGCATCTACTCAGAATTTTCCGTACAAATCTCATCCTTTTATTTTAACTTATTTAAAATCTTGTGTACAATTTCCTTTATGATTTTTATTGTTCAAATCTCATTTCAAATATATATTTTTTCAAAACTAATTTCCACTTTTCCCTAAAACTCAAAATTTGAATTTATATTTCAATTTACCGAATGATAAATAATCCACTTTATACTTTCATTTAAAAACAACTTCTTGATTTATCCATTTGAACAGGTTTCTATTTTAAACTCTATTCAAAATTTTATTTCTATTGTGAAAATTTATTTCATTATAAATTTCAACTTCCTTTTTCCCATTCAGAAATATTTTACAGTATCTAACATACCACATTTTCTAGGGCGAGGGTAATTCAAACATAACATATCAAATCATGTATTATATATAACACATCATATAGAACAATCAAATCAAAACAGTAATATAAATATTGAGGGATCCAGTTGGATCCCTCCAACCTATTTCCCTACATCCACAGATGTTAATCAATATCAATTATATTAATTTCACACCAATATGAAATATCGTGGTAAACAGAATTAAAAATCGATTAACGATTTATTATAACAACCATTTCAACCAATTTTATCAACCATGCAACCAAACAACCATCACACAGTATAAAATTATTATAAATAGATTTAAAACTCGATTTTCAGTTAAGACCATTCCAACGCTCCTTTTTGCCATGCATAAAATGAACCAACAATTGGGATAAGCACAAAAATGAAAGCTTCTATAAATACGAATACACCCAATACATAAAAACTCATCGCCCATGGATAAAGAAAGATCGTTTCAACGTAAAAAACAACAAAAACGAGAGCAAACTATAAAAATATAAAGGAGTTAGATTGAATGAGTTTACTCACATTGTTTTCAGTTGACAGTTCTGCTTTTGGTTTCATTTAAAATCAAGCGAGTGTTTGATTTCATTACGAAATTCCATTTGCCTTGTTTTGTTCCATTTCAGCTCGCACGCTTAGTCTTCGTCCACACGAGTCTCATACAGCTGATGGTGTTCAATTCCAAATCATTTCTTAATTTCGGGGTTGAACTCTTCTTCCTCCATAATTGTGTTTCATACGTATAAGCTCCTCTTCTTTTTCCAAACCAATAAGTATCTTCCTTTTTCATTAAAAACATCCTACTACGAGTAAAACATGTATGCCACCCAAACCTTCGCCTTCTCACATATGTTGCTACCTCCCAACTCCCTGTTACCTTGCTTCATACATTAGCTTCCAATTTAACATGAAAATATCGAACTCGCACCATTTGCTGATGATCGCAACCTCACCCAACACCTTAAATAGCGCGACATATACATATATATGGAATTCAACATAACACCCAAGTCCACATTCCTACAGCCACAACATCCAAGCCTCTTCCTCATTCAAAACTCTATATACCTATTCCGGACCATTTGACCTTTAGCTAGTTTGAGCTTTAAAGCTCACGTCCCAGTTCCAGAAAAATAAAGAGGACTCCAGAAAATAAAGAGGACAAAACCAGGCCATTTACCATTAAAATTTGTTAATCACGGTTTACTGTTGATACCCTACTTCCTTTCAAAATCCAAACTACTCCAAATGTAAGGATGTCGTCTCACTTCCCCTCCAAATGACCAAAACACGTCCGCTCCCATATCCCACAAAAAAAATTCACACAACAGTTGTAACACCCCGTAATTCTGTTAATATTAATATTTACAAATTAAAGAATAACTAATTTCAGATGTGAGAATTTTGGGAAACGGGTTGCGCCATTGTGTTCGTCTCGCAATTCTAGTGGAGATAGAGTCCGAGTTTGCGGGAAACGAGTACCGGATGAAAGAGTTATGAACGAACGAAGGTTGGTGGCAAAGAAAGAAAAAAAATGCACTGGCGCACTTGGGAAGTGCGCCAGTACATATTTACACTGGCGCACCTGCCAAGTGCGCCCAGGCCGAGGCTGGAGCCTGCACAGCTTTCTGGTTCAGGCTGACCCGTGTTGTTGAGTCCATTCTGACTCCTTGCTAAGTCATTAGGGCTGACTCATCACCCTATCATAATTAAATGGTTTTGATTAACCCTAAGAACATTCGACGGCTTAAATTAATTTATAACTCTATAAAAAGACCCCTATACACAAACCCTATATCAGAAAATAAACAAAGACCATGGTCGTCATGCTGATATTTTGAGACCTAGAGCAGCCGCCATCAAATTAAAGATAAAGAACAACAACCAAATCAGAACTACCCAACCCTAACAGCGATTCTTCATCAAAAGAGCACTAATTCGACTCTCTTTCTTCTATAATTGTGAGTACGATAGTCTTAACAAGATTATTATCATTTTAATTAGGTTAAGTCATGAATGGATTGTGAGTAGATGATATGAATTGTCATATGCTATCATGTATGTTATTAATCCTATGCTATGTGGTGATGATATACTATATGTTGTAAATCATGCTATGTATGTTGAAAGTTTCTATGCTAAGTTGTGATGAATCATACATGTTAGAAAGCTATCTATGCTAGTTAGTTCATATTAATTAAATCATCAAGTTTGGGCTATGTTGATCTATATGACAAGTTACATATGCAAGTTAAATTGATTAGAAAAGTTATGAACATATGCCATGACATCTATTATGACATCTAGAATTATGCTATGACATATGTGATATCCTATGCTAGTTCAAACCATCATTATGTTGCCTAAAAACCCCATATGCAAGTTTCTGTATAGATTTGGGCTATGATCATATCATGTGAATTGTGACATTTAACAAGTTGACACCTTTTGATCCTTAACATGCGTAGTTTATGCAAGTTTCCCCTATTATGATTAGATTTATTTTTATTGTCTATATGTTGTGGTAATTTGTCCTTGTGCTATGCGTTAGACTATTCAAGTCTAGCCTATATTATGCATTGAATAAGCGAACGTATAAACGTGGGGTAGGGTAATATTAAGGATTTAATAAGATGTTGAGGTGCAATTGATATGATTTTGCATACCATAAGTGGATGACCATAATTGAGTCAATTATGGGCATCGATAAAAGTGGACTTAATTAATAATTTGGATAGGGAATTATTAAAACTGCGGTAAAAGATTGAAAGTTGTCAATCAATGCTTAGGACACGAGGTTGGACTCGTTTGTGACGTAAACCTGCCCGGAACCGCCCGGCAAATCCAGTAGTCACAAATGTCAGCCCAACGTGAGAGGTCCTAGGCCTAAACTAAAGCATAACAGTTGTAAAGACACGAGGTTAGACTCTTTTATGGTGTAAGACTGCCCGGACCCGCCCGGCAAATCCAGCTGCCATAAATGCCAGTCTAATGTGAGAGGTCTTTATAAGGTTATGGCCTGAATGAATTAAGAAATACTTAACCAGATAAAAATGTAAAGTGGGATATGGGGGTTAAGTAGGTGTCTTGGGTGGCATGAGGAATCTAGTGGGTGCCCTTAAAGGCATGTGAAATACGATTAGTAAGACTTAACCAAACACACATGTAAATGAACATGACTAAGAGGGTTAAGTGGGATATATTAATGACAAGCTTGGGTGGGTAGCTTGTGGGGGCCCGTTTCAACCAGTATCCCAAACGTATCTTTGTGGGCTCGACCCAAGTCGAGGACGGGACACACATATGGGCTTGACTATAAGAGGCCAAAACGGGGAGCGGTGGCAACGCAAGTCCAACGGGTTTCATATGCGTGTATGGACCCGGGCTGGTAGGTAAGACGTTGTTGCATCGTGTAGGTATAAGTCGTGCATTCTCAGTTGTATCGTGTTGCCACTTTAGGGGAGTGATACACCCCACTATGGGGCCAGCACGGGTATCTATGAGTAGGGAGCCGATCGAAAGTTGGTAGTGGGGTACACCTAGTGGAGATAGGGGCAGACGACACCTATGTAGTCGGCTAGGAGTACACGAAGTTACTTATAAAATTTCTAAGAGGGTAGTGGGGTACAACTAGTGGAGATAGGGGCAGACGACACCTATGTAGTCAGCTAGGGGTACGTAAGGCTATTTATATTGTTTCTGTGTGAAGCAAGTGGGATCAACCTTTAGGGTGACTGGTGCAGTGCAGTGTAGTAATGTGCGGTGCAGTGTAGTAATGTGCGGTGCAGTATAGTAATTATTCGTTTGTAATAAGGTATGCCTTTACCGTTATCTTTAACGTTATCTTAAACGTTATTCTTATCTGTTCATTCCATACCTAATAGTTCATAGACATTTACTTGTCTTCCAGCTTATGCCTCAGTCTAGTTAACTTGATAATAGTACTGTTAGAATTATCATACTCGCCAGACTTTATGTCTGATCCCCTCCATTTCTATCCTTTTTTCCCCTCCAGGTCCTCAGGTTGGGCCCAGTTCTAGTGGAGTTTGATTAGATTGCTCATCTCTCTTTGGAAAGCTTGGACCGTTGAAGTAAAGTCCAGCTTGTTATCTTCTTTAATGGCTATTTGTGTAATGGGATTATGTATTTTGTTTTTATGAAGATGGATAATGTACTTGACTCTGATTAATGGTTTTGTGATGTAATAAACATGTTTCCGCTGCAATAAAATGAAGCTTTAATTTTCAAGTACTACTTATTATCTGTCTTGTTGTAATTTTTCTGTTCTATATTCACTTATAACCTCCATGGAAGTTAATGCATTCCCTTTGTGAGTGACATTAATGGACGGGGGGTGTTACACGTGGTATCAGAGCGTAAGGTTACCAGAACAGACAAAAATACTTTAGAAAAATAGTTATTTTTGGAAGAAGTGTTTTCAAAAACATGTTTTAATGAGAAATTTAAAGAGAAAAGTTTTTAAGAAAAAAAACATAATCCCCAATAGCCACATATCTTTATCTTTCGAATTCTCCATTTTGAATATTTCCTTTTTCGTTTCAACATGGCTGAAGATCTTAATCTACCCGACGGTGTAACGATACCAGGATGGTATAGGAGGTTATTAGAGTCTAGGGCCGCTGCAGGTCCAGCCAATGTTCCTTTACCACCAGTTGCATCCGTTCCTCCTCCTCCTCCTCCTCGCGTAGATACTTTTGCAAAGACGTGCAAGGAATTCAAGGCTATGGGTGGAAAATCATTTCAAAGGTCAGAAACGTTTGTGGAAGCTAGAGATTGGCTTAAGGAGGTGGAATAAATGCTAGAAATCTTTGAAGTAGAAGTAGGGAGGAGAGTTCGTTTAGCAGCTTGGTTGATGAAGGGAGAGGCCTCGTTTTGGTGGGAGGTCACCAATGGGGAGCGTCCTGTTGACTCTTGGGCGGATTTTAAACGTAGGTTCGAGGCGAAGTTTCTCTCGAGGGCGGAAGAAAATCTATATATGGAAAGGTTCTTGACATTAAAGCAAGGAAGCTCATCAGTGAAGGAATATGTCAACAAATTTAATCAGCTAGCAAGGTTTGGTTTGGACTTAGTAAACACGCCGGAGAAGAAGGCTCTAAGGTTCATTAATGGATTGAATGAACCGTTGCAAGGGTTGGCTATGACCCACATCCCTATGGGTGCCACCTTTGAGAAGCTAGTAGACATGGCACTCATGCACGAGGAGAAAGGCACTAATGTTGATAAGGCACCCGAGAAGAAAGGGGATCAAAATAAGGGTGGCAAAGGCAACAATGCTAAGGGGAAGAAGAAAAGCTTTAACTGTGGGACACCAGGCCATCTCAGCAAGGATTGTCGAAAGAAAAAGAAGACTGGCTGTTTTCACTGCGGTGAAGCAGGACATCTAGTGAAGGACTGCCCAAAGAAGGGGCAGAGGATAGGGACTACCTCGGGAGGACAGGTGTAGGCTCTTCTGGCACCAGGGCAGGCAAGGGGACAAGTTCAGGCTCTCGCGGTCCCACCGCTGCAAGAACGAGGTAGAACCATTTCTGTTGAAAGCTTAGTTTTTCTGTTTGATCATCCTGTCCGTACCTTATTCGATTCGGGTGCATCGCATTCGTTTATCTCTACATCATTAGTTGAAACACTGCACCTAGATACTAGTATTGTTACTGATCCCTTAGTAGTCTCAAATCCTATTGGTGGTTCGGCTCATCTTTCTATGATTTGTCGGGATTTGAGAGTGTTTATCTTGGGCGTTGAGTTTGAATGCAACGCCTTTGTCCTTGGTTTCACGGGCTGTAGTTTGATTCTAGGGGTGGATTGGCTAGCCAAGCGGGGTGCCATCCTAGATTGTGAAAGGAGGGTAATTAGGCTATTGATTCGTTGTAGAAAAACCCTCATATTTCTTGTGACCCTAGGGGTTCAGTGATGCTTAGCTGCCTAGAATCTTCTGATGCATCTAACGACGATTAGGAACCTGTTTGTGTGGTCCGTGAGTATGGAGACGTCGTTGTTAAAGCACGGGGTTTACCCATAGGCGCGGAATAAGTTTTCGTATGTGCTTAATAGATTAAGCAAAGCCCGTTATGTAATCAGCGGTAGTTTTGGAGCAAGACTGGAAAGGACGGCCAGAGTCGGTCAAGTGCTCAATTGATTGACCGTCTTACTAGTATCATCTCTCGTAGGTTGTCTGAATTCAAAGGAGGTATCCCTTGGGTGTTTGTCTGATATTGGTTTAGCCCTTTGGGGCTTGCACTTGGGGGATGTCGAATTCGACTAGGATGGTCTGCGTGACAGATGGATAGTTGTGACGATTTTACGCGGGATAATATCCTGGTTTTCTCTAGAAGCAGAGAAGAGCATGCCCTATGTCTTAGGGAAAGCTTAGGGACCCTACAAGTGCACTAGCTTAAAGCTAAGTTCTCCAAGATACCATTTTTGGAGGAAGGAAGTGAGGAATTTAGGGCATGTGGTCTCTAGGGAAGGGAGATATGTTAAGGTGGATGGAGTTCTTAGCGTCCTACGACTTCGAAATAGCCTATACCCCTGGCAAGGGTAACGTGGTGGCAGACGCCTTAAGTAGAAAAAGATTATCCTTAAGTCCTTTGTTTGTTGAGCGACGAAGTTTAGAATTCATTTCGATGTTTGACTTTAGACCTTCCGTTGACTTCGTACCCGGTTTGCTAGCATCCTTGGAGGTCAGACCTACACTTTTGGGACGGATTGGCGAGGCACAGCGAGACGACCCACGGTTAGTTGAGTTAGTAGAAAAGCTCAATGGAGGGGAGTCATCAAGCCATCTCCGTAGGTATATCCTAGATGATAAGGGTTGGTTACGTAGGGAAGGTAGACTTTGTGTACCAAAAGACGATGACCTAAGGAAGACTATTCTTGACGAAGCACGTCGTTCGAAGATGACCATTCATCCCGGTGGGGACAAGATGTACAAAGACATGAAGAGAGTTTACTTTTGGGCCGGCATGAAGAAAGACGTGGCCGAGTATGTCGCTAGATGCTTGGTATGCCAACAAGTAAAAGTGGAGCAAAAGAAACCCGGTGGGTTGCTTCACCCATTGGAGGTTCCACTATGGAAGTGGGAGAGTGTCTCGATGGATTTTGTGGATGGATTACCGCGATCGAGGAGGGGTAATACGGGGATTTGGGTTATAGTAGATAGACTTACTAAGAGCGCCCATTTCATTCCCGTGAAGAGTAAGTGGACTGCTCCATGGTTAGCTTCTGTATATGTCCGAGAAATAGTTCGTTTGCACGGTGTTCCTTCTAGCATAATGAGTGACCGTGATCCTATTTTCACTAGCGAATTTCGGAGAAGCTTACAAGAGGCGGTAGGGACTCAGTTATGTTTAAGCACCGCATATCATCCTCAGAAGGACGGCCAGACTGAGAGGGTGAATCGCATTCTAGAGGATCTGTTGAGGCTATGTATCCTAGACTTTGGGGGACATGGGAAGAGCATCTTCCATTGGTTGAGTTCGCATATAATAATAGCTTTCAGTCCAGCATTGGTGTGGCACCATTCGAAGCTCTATATGGACGACCTTGTCGTTCGCCTACATGTTGGTGGGAATCTACCGATAAGATCTTACTTGGGCCCGATATGATTAGAGAGACTTCGGAGAAGATCGACTTGATTCGAAGGAGGATGAAAGCAGCGCAAGATAGGCAGAAATCATATGCGGATAAGAGAAGGACGGATCTTGAATTTGAGGTTGGGGACATGGTCTTTGTCAAAGTGTCTCCATTACGAAACGTTGTTCGCTTTGGGTCCGTTGGGAAGTTAGCACCAAGGTTCATAGGACCGTTTCCTATTAAGGAGAAGATTGGGCAAATGGCGTATAGAGTGGAGTTGCCCGAGAGACTTAGTGGTGTACACGACGTATTCCATGTGTCACATTTGAGGAAGTGCTTGCACGAGACCGCGGAAGTGATAGAGCCGAGCTTGCTTAGAGAGGTGGAGATAGAGCGTGATGCGACAATTCGACGAGCTCCTACGCGCATTCTTGGGTCGGAGATCAAGAGGTTGAGGAATCGAGAGGTCAGACTAGTCAAAGTGCAATGGGGAGATGATGAGAGCAACGCTACTTGGGAGACGGAAGAGAAGATGCGTTCACGATACCCTTTTCTTTTTGAGGGTATGTCCTTTAATTTCTCCTTTATCGCTTAGCTTGTACTTATCTTATCTATAGTATATCCTCTCGCTAGTATCTTTGACCTTTAGTTAGGATAATCCTATGGTTGAAACATGTGTTTGAGACATGTTATGTATGATGGATGCAAAGTGGATGCAAGTGTTTGCTAGTGGTTGCTCGTGGACGCATATACACACAGTATTAGGCACTAGATCTGCTCAGTCACTTCATACTGCATATTGCATATAAATGGTTATATTTAGTAAAATGGATGTATAATGGTTGTGCTATCATATGGATATCGCATTTTGGTGAATGGTTGTGCACGCATGTAGAAATAATATGTAGCATTAGGGAACTTTTGCATACATAATGGATGCATGGCACTATCATGGTTTGCATTAAAGGAGGTCAACTGAATCAGTGGACCGCCTGATTTTGCATTAGATAGGGACATATACACACACTGTGCATTTAAACATGAAAGCATTAGAAGTGTATAAGGAAAATGGATGCCTGTGTTTGATGGTTGAGTAGATGGTTGTTTGGATGTTAGGATATACATTCTTCTTAACTTGAAGATTTCGGGGACAAAATCCTTTAAGGAGGGGAGAATGTAACACCCTGTAATTCTATTAATATTAATATTTACAAATTAAAGAATAACTAATCTCAGACGTGAGAATTGTGGGAAATGGGTTGCGCCATTGTGTTCGTCTCGGAATTCTAGTGGAGATAGAATCCGAGTTTGCGGGAAACGAGTACCGGATGAAAGAGTTATGAATGAACGAAGGTTGGTGGCAAAGAAAGAAAAAAATGCACTGGCGCACTTGGGAAGTGCGCCAGTACATATTTACACTGGCGCACCTACCAAGTGCGCCCAGGCCGAGGCTGGAGCCTGCACAGCTTTCTGGTTTAGGCTGACCCGTGTTGTTGAGTCCATTCTGACTCCTTGCTAAGTCATTAGGGCTGACTCATCACCCTATCATAATTAAATGGTTTTGATTAACCCTAAGAACATTCGACGGCTTAAATTAATTTATAACTCTATAAAAAGACCCCTATACACAAACCCTATATCAGAAAATAAACAAAGACCATGGTCGTCATGCTGATATTTTGAGACCTAGAGCAGCCGCCATCAAATTAAAGATAAAGAACAACAACCAAATCAGAACTACCCAACCCTAACAGCGATTCTTCATCAAAAGAGCACTAATTCGACTCTCTTTCTTCTATAATTGTGAGTACGATAGTCTTAACAAGATTATTATCATTTTAATTAGGTTAAGTCATGAATGGATTGTGAGTAGATGATATGAATTGTCATATGCTATCATGTATGTTATTAATCCTATGCTATGTGGTGATGATATACTATATGTTGTAAATCATGCTATGTATGTTGAAAGTTTCTATGCTAAGTTGTGATGAATCATACATGTTAGAAAGCTATCTATGCTAGTTAGTTCATATTAATTAAATCATCAAGTTTGGGCTATGTTGATCTATATGACAAGTTACATATGCAAGTTAAATTGATTAGAAAAGTTATGAACATATGCCATGACATCTATTATGACATCTAGAATTATGCTATGACATATGTGATATCCTATGCTAGTTCAAACCATCATTATGTTGCCTAAAAACCCCATATGCAAGTTTCTGTATAGATTTGGGCTATGATCATATCATGTGAATTGTGACATTTAACAAGTTGACACCTTTTGATCCTTAACATGCGTAGTTTATGCAAGTTTCCCCTATTATGATTAGATTTATTTTTATTGTCTATATGTTGTGGTAATTTGTCCTTGTGCTATGCGTTAGACTATTCAAGTCTAGCCTATATTATGCATTGAATAAGCGAACGTATAAACGTGGGGTAGGGTAATATTAAGGATTTAATAAGATGTTGAGGTGCAATTGATATGATTTTGCATACCATAAGTGGATGACCATAATTGAGTCAATTATGGGCATCGATAAAAGTGGACTTAATTAATAATTTGGATAGGGAATTATTAAAACTGCGGTAAAAGATTGAAAGTTGTCAATCAATGCTTAGGACACGAGGTTGGACTCGTTTGTGACGTAAACCTGCCCGGAACCGCCCGGCAAATCCAGTAGTCACAAATGTCAGCCCAACGTGAGAGGTCCTAGGCCTAAACTAAAGCATAACAGTTGTAAAGACACGAGGTTAGACTCTTTTATGGTGTAAGACTGCCCGGACCCGCCCGGCAAATCCAGCTGCCATAAATGCCAGTCTAATGTGAGAGGTCTTTATAAGGTTATGGCCTGAATGAATTAAGAAATACTTAACCAGATAAAAATGTAAAGTGGGATATGGGGGTTAAGTAGGTGTCTTGGGTGGCATGAGGAATCTAGTGGGTGCCCTTAAAGGCATGTGAAATACGATTAGTAAGACTTAACCAAACACACATGTAAATGAACATGACTAAGAGGGTTAAGTGGGATATATTAATGACAAGCTTGGGTGGGTAGCTTGTGGGGGCCCGTTTCAACCAGTATCCCAAACGTATCTTTGTGGGCTCGACCCAAGTCGAGGACGGGACACACATATGGGCTTGACTATAAGAGGCCAAAACGGGGAGCGGTGGCAACGCAAGTCCAACGGGTTTCATATGCGTGTATGGACCCGGGCTGGTAGGTAAGACGTTGTTGCATCGTGTAGGTATAAGTCGTGCATTCTCAGTTGTATCGTGTTGCCACTTTAGGGGAGTGATACACCCCACTATGGGGCCAGCACGGGTATCTATGAGTAGGGAGCCGATCGAAAGTTGGTAGTGGGGTACACCTAGTGGAGATAGGGGCAGACGACACCTATGTAGTCGGCTAGGAGTACACGAAGTTACTTATAAAATTTCTAAGAGGGTAGTGGGGTACAACTAGTGGAGATAGGGGCAGACGACACCTATGTAGTCAGCTAGGGGTACGTAAGGCTATTTATATTGTTTCTGTGTGAAGCAAGTGGGATCAACCTTTAGGGTGACTGGTGCAGTGCAGTGTAGTAATGTGCGGTGCAGTGTAGTAATGTGCGGTGCAGTATAGTAATTATTCGTTTGTAATAAGGTATGCCTTTACCGTTATCTTTAACGTTATCTTAAACGTTATTCTTATCTGTTCATTCCATACCTAATAGTTCATAGACATTTACTTGTCTTCCAGCTTATGCCTCAGTCTAGTTAACTTGATAATAGTACTGTTAGAATTATCATACTCGCCAGACTTTATGTCTGATCCCCTCCATTTCTATCCTTTTTTCCCCTCCAGGTCCTCAGGTTGGGCCCAGTTCTAGTGGAGTTTGATTAGATTGCTCATCTCTCTTTGGAAAGCTTGGACCGTTGAAGTAAAGTCCAGCTTGTTATCTTCTTTAATGGCTATTTGTGTAATGGGATTATGTATTTTGTTTTTATGAAGATGGATAATGTACTTGACTCTGATTAATGGTTTTGTGATGTAATAAACATGTTTCCGCTGCAATAAAATGAAGCTTTAATTTTCAAGTACTACTTATTATCTGTCTTGTTGTAATTTTTCTGTTCTATATTCACTTATAACCTCCATGGAAGTTAATGCATTCCCTTTGTGAGTGACATTAATGGACGTGGGGTGTTACAACAGTCCATATTCCAAATCCCAAAACAATTACTCAATCTTCACCTACTCAGATTCTCATCTCCAATAGTACTAAACCTTACTTATATCTTTTAACCAATTTCTACAATTTTAACCAAGCTCTTGATCAGCTCATTTCCCCAGTTTCAGTTCAAACGAAAGCTCCATACACTGCCCTGAAACTTCACCTTCCCTTTTCACCGTGTTTGCTTCAAGCACTCGTGTGTCCTCCTCATCACGTCCAGCTCACCCTCACAATGACAAACCCGTCCATGTTCACTCACCATAGTCCTTATCCGCCTTTAGTTTCTCCCAACACAGTCCAAGTTGTTAATGCTACTCCTTGTAGCAGCATCCACTTCCGCCACGCACTCCTCCCACCGAACATCACTCCTGAATTGCGTCCTCGTCCTCCGTCCATAGGTTATGGTAACCATCACGCAAAGGAAAAACTGTGATGCAAACTTTGAACGGAATCTACCAAACCCTGGCACATTGCGCCTCCCATCTCCGAGTACGCTCGCCTCATCCTCTCCTTCCCCGACCGTACTTCCTCCTCTGGCCATCGCAAAGGAAGCCATCAGCACCATTTTCTCGATCTCACACCCATCTTTGATTTTCGTGTTGGTCATGTCGCGTGATTCCCCCTGGTTATCTCGATTCGATTTATTGAAAAAATGATTGGGTCTTCGGTTTTCAGAGAACACGAAGGAGCTGCTGTGTTTATACTTTTGTTTTTGTTTATTTCTTGTTTGTTACTTATATTTCTGTGTCCAAAGAGAAAATAAGAGTGAGATCAGTATTTAAAGGGAAGATAGCTTGAGTAGCACGGTATCGAAGTCTTGGGACTCACAGATGTTTAACTTGACTTGTAGGGCACCGTATTGAATAGCTTCTAAAACACGGTTTTAGTTTACTCGCCACTCATGGTTTTGAAACTGTGGAAATCATGCTGGAAAGATAAAATTTATCCTTTTTTTTGTATTGCTCTATATGCGTTTGTTTAGTTCCCTAAATTGTGTTTAACCATAACCACACCAATTACTTAGACTCGGATGCTCGGAAGAAAGAAACAAAACATTGACCTTTTAAAAGGTTCGACAAATGTTGTGGATTTTCATCAGCCATTTCTAACTTTACTAATCCACAATAAACGATATTACCTGTATTTGTTGATACAAATCCATCCACCCAAATACGTCTACCCGGTTTGGGTGTTAACCACAATTCTAAGTAATGTTATTGGGTAAGGTTATTGTTATGTTGGGTACATAAGGTTTTTGTTCATGTTCGAACTATTATGGACAGAAATAAGAGTACGGTCGTGTCCAGCGAGGTACCACGATCCCAAAAATATAATAATATCGGTGGTTTATCTTATATTATGAAACCCCAAAATATTGACATAAGGTGCAAAATACTCCGAATAAAAAGTTGTGTATTTAATTAACTAAAAATTACAGTAAAATTCTAAAAATCAAATTCAAGACCGATATTTAAATATATTAAATAAACCGTTATGGCATATGCACGACTTCATAGCGAATATTTCTAAATTTGATTTGGACATAAAACAAAATCTACAATATGAAAACTCGAATTTTCTCTTCTATTAGAAACATACAGTTTAATAGATTCACACGTTTCTTGTGTCATAGAAATCCGACTTATTTTCGATCTTGTATATTCAGTTGAAGTTTAAATCGTAAATTACGAACTACCGCGACTATTTCAAGCTCGTTTTAAATTATATTGTTTAAATATCATTTTATTAAATAATTTCTTATAAATTCCTATACATACTTCAAATAAAATATTTAAAACAAATTTAAATATTCAAAATTCAACGGCTATAAATTCCGGGTCGTTATATTCCTTCCCCCATAAAATAATTTCGTCCTCGAAAGTAAAAATGCTAAAACTCTAACTCCTCGTAACCTACATAGTTGAAATCTTATATTCCATATCTTCATAACCCAGTTCTTACCCGACCTTCGAATTTTCATACCAACACTCGACCATCATAATTCTTTCCAAATGATATGTCCACCATTTTTGGACAATCCATCATAACTTTCTTGTCTTCAATCCATATGCTCTTCTGCATATCCACACCCATTCCAATTGATTTTAAAACCATTTATTAATTTCATTATTCCAATTGAATTTTTTTATTAACCAAATCTGGTTTTCTAATTTCAATTACAATTAACAACTTGACTTTAAATTATCAAAAATTTCTTGAAATTTTTCTAACTCTTTAAATTTTCGAAAATTTCGCCAGCGTCTCCTCTGCACAGCTCAATCGGTGCAACTACGACTCGCCTTTCTAGGCCTTCTCCAATCCAGAAGAAGATCAAAAAGCCAAGCGACTTGCCCCAAAGGCTCATAAAATCATCAAACCCATGTAATATTTTAAATATGTACCTTTTTGCCGGCATAATTCTATCTCTGCATTAGCTTCCATTTGATGCTTGCTCAACATATCCATTCCAATTAATTTCCAAACAAATAAACTCTTGGTTTCCCAATTCACTAATCAACTTTCTGATTAGTTCCCTTCCATTTTATAATTCAAATTTATTCCTATTTCCAAAGTCAATCCACTTATTCTACTAAGGCTCAAAAATAACTTAACTCCAACTAACGACATACAATATATATATGCATTTAACTTGTTTAGTATAAGTCGAATATATTTTAATAGCTCAAATCTTTAATATTTCTCTTATTACCATATTTAGTATCATTCGAGATCATCTTCATCTAATCAAATTTTAATTAACTGGATCCAAGTTAAATTCCAATCTATTTGATTCACTTTTATAGTTTCAACCCTTTTTAACTTAAGTTAAATTTTTATTATATTCGATTTACTTATACCATTTCAATTTATTTAACTTATAATGGTTAATTAAAAATTCATAATTCAATTTCCTGGCTTTTATTTCAAACTCCCTTGAAATAATATATATACATGTATCCATAACCACTTGCAAAACCAAACCTTTGAATTTTTAAAATAACTTATCCTTTCGAACAAATTTTCCATTAACGAACTGTTATGGTAGCAATCTGTCACTCATAAACTTGAAAATGAATACCAATAATGCCGCGACCATTACTAGAATTAGTTTCTCACCCCAGAAGTGATTTCGGTGCTTAATCACTTTTAAAGTTCATTTAAAATCATTCTTATTCAAAAATCCTTTACAATAATATTGTATTACTTTTTAAAAATACTTCAGAAAATATTTCTAAACATCCAGGATTTAGATTCTCAAATTTCGGTTTGAATTCAATGCCAGTTCATCTAATTGGTATATATCATCCATATGCATGTTATATTTGGTTATATATAACCATTTCAATATTTCATTATTCCATTTGATTGTAATAACAATCAACACATTCATATATAATAATTTAGAAATGGTTCCTTTTATATCAAAATAATTTTGGGGCAAAATTATTTCATTTACCCATTTTAAAACAATACTGTATCAAATTGTTTTGTTTGAGAGTTTAAAAACACCTATCGATACAGTTGTACATCCAGTATTGAGCAGAATTCATAAACCGCTCAACAAAACAACCAATACAATATAAAACAATATTATATCAAATCTACAAGTACGCATTCATATATATACACTCAAACTCAACCTAGGGTATTTCTAACCCCCTTCTCTATTGAGTCACGCCACAGAGCCAAGGTTACTACTCAACCTTCAGCTCTAGTACCAAATGTAATGGCCCGAATTTCCATACACTTTGAGTTGACTAATTACACGACACGTCCAATCCAAATTGCACAGAAATACGAATCATTATTAAAAAAAAATAGAGGACGAGAAATAGAAAGAAAGAAATATTAGAATAGAAGAAAAACGAAGATCACAAACTCACATCGGAATGAATAAAATGTATTATTTAACATAACTTTTGAAATACCAATCAGTAACTGTATATACATACCATTATCAGAGCACAACAGTTATTCCTGGAACAGTCATAAACACCTGTTTCCACATACAACATAGTACACAGTGGAAAATATGATAGTCTATAACTTACTAGTGAAGTCTCCTGCTTCAAGCTCCTCCAAGTGAATCTATAATATCCTGACTTCTTGACTGCCCGTACAAATTTGAGCACCCAAGAGTTTAGGGAAAACAAAACAAAATAAAATCTGGGTCAGTCATGGGACTGGTATGAGTAAACTCCAACCATTGGTTTAACTTTTAAAAATCCTTTCGAAAGAAAAGTTAATCGTAAGACTGATACACACATAAACGAGGATTGTTTTTACCTTACGATGGCCAAAAATATTTTTGATATCAAATCCAATGATATTACAATAGTGTAAATCAAATACATAGAAATCTAGCGGAACGCTTGCATCTCACACTCCATATATAATATTAAATCAAAAACTGTGCTTATTGGAGAATGGATGTCCAACATGACAAGGTATGGAACCACCTTCCAATCAGTGTACTCTAGAGAGGATACACTGGGTTCAACAAGAACGTCTTGCAACCCGGCCCGCACATGGCCGACCACTCATTTCGCTTGAGTGTATCGAATGTATATCACCAACGGTTGGGATCAGCAACCGTTTCCCGAAAGGGACGCATCGATGGATTAAAGAAGCAAATGGAATTTCTCTAGATAGGTGATTATACATCCTAATGGGAGCGACCCCCTTAGCCATGCTGCTTGCCCAATTTTTGTCAATCCCCAGTGGTGAGGCTTGAGGTTTGAATTATCTTCCAGAACATCTGGCTACCATTCACTTTGAATGCCACATCGTCAGATCCATCGGAAATCACTAATTGATTCCCACAAAAATACTAAGATTGTTAAGCTAAAGAAGTTTCCCTTCTTTGCCACCAACTTCGTACATTTGAAGGAATCAACGTACGTATTCCTTACTCTATCAGACACTCGTCCATCCAAGTTGTCCCGGGTCTGGACAAATCGAAGGCACCATTCTATTAATCCATCCTGGGGCAATTTCTATCTAGGGTTAACAGAACAGCCCTTGCATATTACCCCGTCCTCAATTATCTTCAGCATAAGTTGATTTATAACGCTTATACCAATAAGGAGTGGTTTTCAGGTATTAAATCTGATCCCGGTCTCTCCATATTGACAACAGAGGTATAAAATAAATCAAAACTTTGATAGTCGGTGATATAACTATCAAAGAAACATCCATACAATCAATTGTCCTATTTCCAAATGGAAATTCTATCGATCAACCATCTAACAACACTGGAGCCCTTTAAAACAATTATTTATTATATTATCATTTACAATTCCCATTTTCCATCTTTCATACCCTTTTGAAGTTCGATTTTCCCTCTCGATTCTTTGAAAAACGTTTCCAATTTTATAATTTCTCTATTCGAGTAAACATCCCTTATTCCAATAAGAAGACATTTCTATATATATTGATGAAATCATTATTTTCTATATTCAGAAAATATACCTTATTAATATCGGAAAATATTTCCACATTCCATTCCTTAATTCCTCGTTGACCAATCCATTATGCGTAGAAAATATCTCTCATTTTATTTTGGGAAAAACATTTCCAAATCCTTTAAATTAACGCGATGTTATAAAACATCGTTATTATAACTCGAACTATAAATCATTCATCAACTAACCATATTGCTGACCAATCTTCACTATCGAACCTTAACCATTCCTCCATCATTCATGAAGTCAATCAAGTTGGGGTATAATTAACTCTCAGACCTTAATTGAACGACATTCTAAATTTTGAAATAGTCAAAGCTCACAACTTCAACAAAACATCGCTTACGTGACTCTCCGATTCAATCTAAGAATCCACTTCTTTTACGGAAAAATATTTATTATAATGATAGAGTTATAATTGTTGTTCCAAACATTAATTATAACAACAACGTTATAATCGCTGTTTAGATTTACAAAACATTTACTATAACAACAGTGTTATAATCGCTGTTTAGATTTACAAAGCATTTACTATAACAATAGCGTTATAATCGCTGTTTCCAAATATTTGGTTTATAAAAATATAACTTGTACTTATTAATTCAATTAATAATTAAATAATTAAATAATTAATTTTGATACAAACGGAAAGTAAAAATAACTACTTCCCTAAATTCGATATAATCGAATTTCCAATAAATAACTTCCTTTCGAATAATCTATATTCGATTTATATTCCGAATTTTGGAATTTATTCTACCATTTAAGGTTAATTCAAATTCCAAATTCACTTCTGAATTCATTCCTTCCAAATCATTACCAAATTCCTTTATAACCATTCTAGTCTACGGAACATTATCATACTTTATTTTATTTCGAATTTTGAACTATAACTCATCATTTTCTTTTAAAACGATCACCCATTTCCTTTAACTCAATTTCCAATATTGATTCATATTTCAAATCTAAATTTCTTTTAGAGATATTTCATTTGCAAAATATTTCCTTTAAACCATTATTCACTTTAATTGTGAATATATATTTCTTTATATATAATCAAATCAGTTTGATTTTGTATACTAGTTAATATTTTAAATATAAATTCTATTTATAACTTCTACTCAGAATTTTCATACAAATCTCATCCTTTTATTTTTAACTTATTTATAATCTTGTGTACAATTTCATTTTTGATTTTCTTTATCTAAATCTCATTTCAAATATATATTTTTTACAAAACTAATTTCCACTTTTCCCTAAAATTCAAAATTTGAATTTATATTTCAATTTATCCAATGATAAATAATCCACTTTATACTTTCATTTAAAAACAACTTTTTGATTTGTTCATTTGAACAGGTTTCTATTTTCAACTCTATTTGAAACTTTATTTCTATTTTGAAAATTTATTCCATTATAAATTTCAACTTCCTTTTTCCCGTTCTGAAATATTTTACAGTATCTAACATACCACATTTTCTAGGGCCAGGGTAATTCAAACACAACATATCAAATCATGTATTATATAACACATCATATAGCACAATCAAATCAAAATAGTAATATAAATATTG
Organism: Allium sativum; assembly: GCA_030737875.1. Taxonomy (NCBI): domain Eukaryota; kingdom Viridiplantae; phylum Streptophyta; class Magnoliopsida; order Asparagales; family Amaryllidaceae; genus Allium; species Allium sativum. Next base: position 29,702 of record JASFAX010001637.1, on the reverse strand, counting down.
AGGGATCCAGTTGGATCCCTCCAACCTGTTTCCCAGCATCCACAGATGTTAATCAACATCAATTATATTAATTTTACATCAGTATGAAATATCATGGTAAACAGAATTAAAAATCGATTAATGATTTATTATAGCAACCATTTCAACCAATTTTATCAACCATGCAACCAAACAACCATCACACAGTATAAAATTACTATAAATAGATTTAAAACTCGATTATATAAAAATATAAAGGAGTTAGAATGAGTGAGTTTACTCATATTGTTTTCAGCCGACGGTTCTGCTTTTGGTTTCATTTAAAATCAAACGAGTGTTTGATTTCATTACGAAATTCCATTAGCCTTGTTTTGTTCCATTTCAGCTCGTACGCTTAGGCTTCGTCCACACGAGTCTCATACAGCTGATGGTGTTCAATTCCAAATCGTTTCTTAATTTCGGGGTTGAACTCTTCTTCCTCCAGAATTGTGTTTCATCCGTATAAGCTCCTCTTCTTTTACCAAACCAATAAGTATCTTCCTTTTTCGTTCAAAACATCCTACTACGAGTAAAACATGTATGCCACCCAAACCTTCGCCTTCTCACATATGTTGCTACCTCCCAACTCCCTGTTACCTTGCTTCATACATTAGCTTCCAATTTAACATGAAAATATCGAACTCGCACAATTTGTTGATGATCGCAACCTCACCCAACACCGTACATAGCACGACATATACGTATATATGGAATTCAACATAACACCCAAGTCCACATTCCTACAGCTACAACATCCAAGCCTCTTCCTCATTCAAAACTCTATATACCCATTCCCGACCATTTGACCTTTAGCTAGTTTGAGCTTTAAAGCTCACGTCCCAATTCCAGAAAAATAAAGAGGACTCTAGGAAATAAAGAGGACAAAAGCAGGCCATTTACCATTTAAATCTGTTAATCACGGTTTAATGTTGATACCCTACTTCCTTTCAAAATCCAAACTACTCCAAATGTAAGGACGTCGTCTCACTTCCCCTCCAAATGACCAAAACACGTCCGCTCCCATATCCCACAAAAAAAATTCACACAACAGTCCATATTCCAAATCCCAAAACAATTACTCAATCTTCACCTACTCAGATTCTCATCTCCAATATTACTAAACCTTACTTATATGATTTAACCAATTTCTACAATTTTAACCAAGCTCTTGATCAGCTCATTTCCCCAGTATCAGTTCAAACTAAAGCTCCATACACTGCCCTGAAACTTCACCTTCCCTCTTCACCGTGTTTGCTTCAAGCACTCGTGGGTCCTCCTCCTCATCAAGTCCAGCTCACCCTCACAGTGACAAACCCGTCCATGTTCACTCACCATAGTCCTTATCCGCCTTTATTTTCTACCAACACATTCCAAGTTGTAAATGCTACTCCTTGTAGAAGCGTCCACTTCCGTCACGCAATCCTCCCACCGACCATCACTCCTGAATCGTGTCCTTGTCCTCCGTCCATAGGTTACGGTAACCATCACGCAAAGGAAAAACTGTGATACAAACTTTGAACGGAATCTACCAAACCCTGGCACCTTGCGCCTCCCATCTCCGAGTACGCTCGCCTCATCCTCTCCTCCCCCGACCGTACTTCCTCCTCTGGCCATCGCAAAGGAAGCCATCAGCACCAGTTTCTCGATCTCACACCCATCTTTGATTTTCGTGTTGGCCATGTCGCGTGATTCCCCCTGGTTATGTCGATTCGATTTATTGAAAAAACGATTGGATCTTCGGTTTTCAGAGAACATGAAGGAGCTGCTGCGTTTATACTTTTGTTTTTATTTTTTTCTTGTTTGTTACTTATATTTCAGTGTCCAGAGAGAAAAGAAGAGTGAGATCAATATTTAAAGGGAAGATAGCTTGAGTAGCATGGTATCGATGTCTTGGCACTCACGTATGTTTAACTTGACTTGTAGGGCACGGGATTGAATAGCTTCAACAACACGATTTTAATTTACTTGCCACTCATGGACCGTGGAAATCACGTTGGAAAGATAAACTCTGTCCTTCTTATTTATTTTTTTGTATTGGTCTATATGCATTTGTTTAGTTCCCTAAATCGTATTTAACCATACCAGTTACTTAGACTCTGATGCTTGGAAGAAAGAAACAAAATATTGACCTTTTAAAAGGTTCGAAAAATGTTGTGGATTTTCATGAGCCATTTCTTACTTTACTAATCCACCATAAACAGCATTTCCAGTATTTGTTGATACATACACATCCACCCAAATACGTCTACACATTTTGGGTGTTAACCACAGTTCTAAGTAATGTTATTGGGTAAGGTTATTGTTACGTTAGGTACATAAGGTTTTCATTCATATTCGAACTGCTACGGACAGAAATAAGAGTACGGTCGTGTCCAGCGTGGTACCACGATCCCAAAAATATAATAATATCGGTGGTTTAACTTATATTATGAAACCCCAAAATATTGATATAGGGTGCAAAATACTCCGAATAAAAAATTGTGTATTTAATTAATTAAAAATTACAGTAAAATTCTAAAAATTAAATTATAATTACGTCTCAAAGGGCTTGTCCAAATTCAAGACCGATATTTAAATATATTAAATAAACCGTTATGGCATATACACGACTTCGTAGCGCCTATTTTTAAATTTGATTTGGACATAAAACTAAATCTACAATATGAAAACTCGAATTTTCTCTTCTAATTCACACGTTTCTTGTTTCACAGAAATCCGACTTATTTTGGATCTTGTATATTCAGTTGAAGTTTAAATCGTAAATTACGAACTACCGCGACTATTTCAAGCTCGTTTTAAATTGTATTGTTTAAATATCGTTTTATTAAATAATTTCCTATAAATTCCTATATATACTTCAAATAAAATATTTAAAACAAATTTAAATATTCAAAATTCAACGGCTATAAATTCTGGGTCGTTACATTCCTTCCCCCTTAAAATAATTTCGTCCTCGAAATTGCTAAGTAGTAAAAATGCTATAACTCTAACTCCTCATAACCTACATAGTTGAAATCTTATATTCCATATCTTCATAACCCAGTTCTTACCCAACCTTCAAATTTTTGTATCAACACTCGACCATTCATAATTCTTTCCAAATGATATGTCCACCATTTTTGGACAATCTATCATATCTTTCTTGTCTTCAATCCATATGCTCTTCTGCATATCCACACCCATTCCAATTGATTTTAAAACCATTTACTAATTTCATTATTCCAATTGAAATTTTTTATTAACCAAATCTGGTTTTCTAATTTCAATTACAATTAACAACTTGATTTTAAATTATCAAAAATTTCTTGAAAATTTTCTAACTCTTTAAATTTTCGAAAATTTGGCCAGCATATCCTCTGCACGGCTCAATCGGTACAACTATGACTCGCCTTTCTAGGCCTTCTCCAATCCAAAAGAAGATCAAAAAGCCAAGCGACTTGCCCCATAGGCTCATAAAACCATCAAACCCAAGTAGTATTTTAAATATGTACCTTTTTGCTGGCATAATTCTATCTCTTGCATTAGCTTCCATTTGATGCCTGCTCAATATAACCATTCCAATTGATTTCCAAACAAATAAACTCTTGGTTTACCAATTCACTAATCAACTTTCTGATTAGTTCCCTTCCATTTTATAATTCAAACTATATTCCTATTTCCAAAGTCAATCCACTTATTCTGCTTGGGCTCAAAAATAACTTAACTCCAACTAACGACATACAATATATATGTATTTAACTTGTTTAGTATAAGCCGAATATATTTTAATAGCTCAAATCTTTAATATTTCTCTTATTACCATATTTAGTATCATTCGAGATTATGTTCATTTAATTCAATTTTATTTAACTAGATCCAAGTTAAATTCCAATCTATTTTATTCACTTTTACAATTTCAACCCTTTTTAACTTAAGTTAAATTTTTATTATATTCGATTTACTTATACCATTTCAATTTATTTAACTTATAATGGTTAATTAAAAATTCAGAATTCAAATTCCTAGCTTTTATTTCAAACTCCCTTGAAATAATATATATACATGTATCCATAACCATTTGCAAAACCAAACCTTTGAATTTTTAAAATAACTTATCCTTTCGAACAAATTTTCCATTAACGAACTATTATGGTAGCAATCCGTCACTCAGAAACTTGAAAATGATACCAATAATGTCGCGATCCATTATCAGAATTATTTTCTTGCCCCTGAAGTGATTAAAGTGCTTAATCACTTTCAAGGTTCATTTAAAATCATTCTTATTCAAAAATCCTTTACAATAATATTGTATTACTTTTTAAAAATACTTCAGAAAATATTTCTAAACATCCAGGATTTAGATTCTCAAATTTCGGTTTGAATTCAATGCAGTTCATCTAATTGGTATATATCATCCATATGCAAGTTATATTTGGTTATATATAACCATTTCAATATTTCATAATTCCATTTGAAATTAATAACAATCAACACATTCATATATAATAATTTAGAAATGATTCCTTTTATATCAAAATAATTTTTAGGCAAAATTATATCATTTGCCCATTTTAAAACAATACTGTATCAAATTGTTTTGTTCGAGAGTTTAAAAATATCTATCGATACCGTTGTACATCCTGTATCGAGCAGAATTCATAAACCGCTCAACAAACCAGCCAATACAATATAAAACAATATTATATCAAATCTACAAATATGCGTTAATATATATACACTCAAACTCAACTTAGGGTATTTCTAACCCCCTTCTTTACTGATTCATGCCACAGAGCCAAGGTTACTACTCAACCTTTAGCTCTGATACCAAATGTAATTGCTCGAATTTCCATACACTTTGAGTTGACTAATTACACCAGATGTCCAACCCAAATTGCACAAAAATACAAATCATTATTAGAAAAAAGTTAAAGGATGAGAAATAGAAAGAAAGAAATATTGGAATAGAAGAAAAATGAAGATCATAAACTCACAGCGGAACGAATAAAATATATTATTTAACATAACTTTTGAAATAACAATCTGTAACTATATATACATACCATTATCAGAGCACAATAGTTATTCTTGGAACAATCATAAACACCTGTTTCCAGATAAAACTTAGTACACAGCGGAAAATATGATAGTCTATAGCTAACTAGTGAAGTCTCCTACTTCAAGCTCCTCCAGGTGAATCTGTAAATCTCGACTTCTTGACTGCCCGTACAAATTTGAGCACCCAAGAGTTTAGGGAAATCAAAAAAAAAATTAAACTCTGGGTCACTCATGAGACTGGTATGAGTAAACTCCAACCATTGGTTTAACTTTTAAAAATCCTTTCGAAAGAAAAGATAATCGTAAGACCGATCCTCACATAAACACGGATGGTTTTTACCTTACGTTGACCAAAAATATTTTTGATATCAAATCCAATGATATTACAATAGTGTCTAAATCAAATATATAGAAATCTAGCGGAACGCTTGCATCTCACGCTCCATATATAATATTAAATCAAAAACCACAAGGCGCTTATTGGATATTGGATGTCCAACATGACAAGGTATGGAACCACCTTCCGATCAGTGTAATCTAGAGAGGATACACTGGGGTTCAACAAGAACGTCTTGCAACCCGGCCCACACATGACCGACCACTCATTTCGCTTGAGTGTATCGAATGTATATCACCAACGATTGGGATCATCAACCGTTTCCCGAAAGGGACAACATCGATAGATTAAAGAAGCAAATGGAATTTCTCTAGATAGGTGATTTTACATCCTAATGGGAGTGACCCACATAACCATGCTGCCTGCCCAATTTTTGTCAATCCCCGGTGGTGAGGCTTGAGGTTTGAATTATCTTCCAGAACATCTGGTCACCATTCATTTTGAATGTCACATAGTCAGATCCATCGGAAATCACTAATTGATTCCCACAATAATACTCAGATTGTTAGGCTAAAGAATTTTCCCTTCTTTGCCACCAACTTCGTACATTTGAAGGAGCCAACGTACGTAATCCCTTTGGAAATACTCTGTCAGACACTTGTCCATACAAGTTGTCCTGGGTCTGGACAAACCGAAGGCATCGTTCTATTAATCCATCCTAGGGCAATTTCTACCTAGGGTTAACAGAACAGCCCTTGCATTTTACTCTGTCTTCAATTGTCTTCAACATAATTTGATTCATAACGCTTATACCAATACGGAGTGGTTTTCAGATATTAAATCTGATCCCGATCTCTACATATTGATAACGGAGGTATAAAATAAATCAAAACTTTGATAGTCGGTGATTTAACTATCAAAGAAATATCCATACAATCAATGGTCCTATTTCCAAATGGAAACTCTACCGATCAACCATCAAACAACACTGGGCCCCTTTAAATCAATTCTTTATTATATTATCATTTACAATTCCCATTTTCCATCTTTCGTACCCTTTTGAAGTTCGATTTCCCCTCTCAATTCTTTGAAAAACGTTTCCAATTTTATAATTTCTCTATTCGAGAAAATATCCCTTATTCCAGTAAGAAGACATTTCTATATATATATTGATGAAATCCTTATTTTCTATATTCAGAAAATATACCTTATTAATATCGGAAAATATTCCCACATTCCATTCCTTAATTCCTCGTTGACCAATCCATTATGCGTAGAAAATATCTCTCATTTTATTTGGGGAAAAACATTTCAAAATCCTTTAAATTAACGCGATGTTAAAAAACATCGTTATTATAACTCAAGCTATAAATCATTTATCAACTAACCATATTGCTGACCAATCTTCACAACGAACCTTAACCATTCCTCCATCAATCATGAAGTCAATCAAGTTGGGGTATAATTACCTCTCAGACCTTAATTGAACGACATTCTAAATTTTGAAATAGTCAAAGCTCACAACTTCAACAAAACATCGCTTACGCGACTCTCCGATTCAATCTAAGAATCCACTTCTTTTGCGGTAAAATATTTATTATAACGGTAGCGTTATAATTGCTGTTCCAAACATTAATTATAACAATGATATAATCGCTATTTAGATTTACAAAACATTTACTATAACAACATAGTTATAATCGCTGTTTAGATTTACAAAACATTTACTATAACAATAGTGTTATAATCGCTGTTTAATTTACAAAACCATTACTATAACAACAGCGTATAATCACTATTTCTAAATATTTGGTTTATAAAAATATAACTTTTTCTTATTAATTCAATTAATAAGTAAACAAATAAATAATTAGATAATTGATTTTGATACAAAAGAAAAGTAAAAATAACTACTTCCCTAAATTCGATATAATCTAATTTCCAATAAATAACTTCCTTTCGAATAATCTATATTCGATTTATATTCCAATTTCGGAATTTATTCTACCATTTCAGGTTAATTCAAATTCCAAATTCACTTCTGAATTCATTCTTTCCAAATCATTACCAAATTTCTTTATAACCATTCTAGTCAACGAAATATTATCACACTTTATTTTGTTTTGAATTTTGAACTATAACTCAACGTTTTCTTTTAAAACGATCACCCATTTCCTTTAATTCAATTTCAAATCTTGATTCATATTTCAAATCTAATTTTCTTTTAGAGATATTTCATTTGCAAAATTTTTCCTTTAAACCATTATTCACTTCAATTGTGAATATATATTTCTTTATATATAATCAAATCAGTTTGATTTTGTACATTAATTAATATTTTAAACATAAATTCTATTTATAACTTCAACTCAGAATTTTCCATACAAATCTTGTGACAACCCCAAACCCCGATGAGACGGTGCAAGGGTAATCTTTGGAATATAACACATAAACAGATAACAGCAGAACAGAAAAATACACCAGATAATGTACAATAGAATACACTGGATAAACATAATTATTAGAGTCACAAAGTATACAGGATCATACTCAGTACAAAATACAGTTCGGTTATACATAAAATGTCTGCAGCGGATATGAAAACATAATATGTACAATAGGAGTTGAACAACATAAAAAGAGATAAATGATAGAATCCATCTTCAGCTCCAGCTATCCAGAAAGAGTTTGCTAAACCTGAACACAAGGCTGCCCGTGTAGAAAAAGGGGAACCCGAGTTTGCAAGTGAAACAAACTACAAGTCAGTCATGGGACTGGTATGAGAAATCTACTTAACACATTTTCAAATATGACTAATCACAGGACCACGCCACTTTCGCGGAACGGGTTTACTCCATTGGATTGCCAGTGCTTTAAAACAAATAAATCTTTTAAACATCGCAATGCTTTTTATAAAAATGAAGCCATTATAAGACTCAGTTCCCATCACACAATGCAACACAAACCGGAGGGTAGTGTTTTACCTTATAATGGCCAAAATATGCTTGATACGAGCGAAACAAATCATTTGGTATTATTGCTAGTGTATATATGTTTCAAAAACAAATTTCAATCATAACTATCAATCATAGACGGCATGGGTACCATATATCATGTCTCCATATATATATATATATATATATATATATATATATATACACACACAATCAAAACCGCACGGTGTCATATTTGGAAATTGGATTACCATGTCTCAGGCAAGTACTCAGTCAAACATTAGGAGCCACAGGGCTAGTCCACCGATGTGGATTAAAATGCCTGAACACTGCGTTCCCCCGCCCTTTGGGGCGTAAATGAGCCAATGACTCCATCGGTCCTAGATCGACTGATATATTCGAGGCGCCTCGCAACAGCAACAACCACATAGGTGAAAATAATATAATTGTCAGGGCTGGTAGGTCACTGACACCACCCTAGCTAGAAAGAAACGCATGTCCTCCCTGGATCCTTCTCCCATTTCTGGTCCATACCAGGGTGTGAGGCTCGCGAATTCACGTTATACACAAAGCTATGCCACACAGGCCGTGCTTTGATCATCAACCACAAGACTTTGCTTTTCAACAGAAGCCTTGATCATCTGCCACTTAGGCATGTCACACAGGCAATTCACTCCATGCGACTGATTTCTATTGACATATATAAACTCTGAGCTCGTACGTCTCAGAGAAGGCCGTTAAGCAAGAGAATAAATTCTCCATAGCCAAATAGATATATATTTAATAGAGATCAATCAGCACAGAACAAAATCCAATGTCAGACACACAGTCCATTTAAAAGTTCGTTCTAGGTCTGAACGAAACCGGAGGCACTCAATACCTCGCACATCCGTACAATCCACTAATACGTCCGGACGACTACTACTTCAGCCCCTTCAAGGTAGCTACTCCTATCATGATCATCAGTAGCACCCCTCCATTCGACGTGAAGATCATCGGTCTTGCACCGCCTTCATATCTTCGACTTTCACTCGTCGATCAATTATTTGAAATGAGAATTAACTCAGCCTTTTATAATAATTCACGTATATTTAGAATTTCAAATCAATTCATTTCAATGGTTAAATTATTCGATATCACCAATTCTGTTCTTTAATGAAATTTTCATGCCAAACACATTCAACCATCAAATATCACATAAACCAAGCAAATTCAGTTTATTTCCATTCCATATCGTTTATAATATTTTATCACGATTTATCGCTATTTTTATTTATTTAAAAATAGCCAATTCATTCAAACGACGCTTCAGGCCATAACGCGGTCGTGGCACTGTTTTTTCTTCATATTTGATTTACACATATCTGAAAATCTAACCGTTGGATCTTCACAAATTTTATATCATTAGAAAGATCTTTTCAAAACGAATCCAATGGTTTCAGTTTTGGGAAAATCCGACGGTCGGATCTCCCGCACTAATCGTTTGAAGTTACAATTTCAAAATATGAACTGCAGCGTCGTTATTCGATTTAATTTAATTATATTTATATATATAATCAATTCTGGCGCTGTTTTTTTTAGATTTGAATTAAACATTCCAGACAATCCAACCATTGGATCTTTACAAAATTGGTGTTGTTGGAAAGATATTTCCAAGGCGAACCCAACGGTTTCGGTTTCGGGAAAATATGATTCCCGCATTAATCATTTGAAATCACAGTTTCAAAGCATGAACTGCAGCTTCGGTGTTCACTATATTTTAGTAATATTTATATACATATATATAAATATAATTCTTTCTTCGATTTCAAAACCATATCCACTTTATATATTTGATAAAAATGATAATTTTATCATCAAAAATATTTATTTCACACATCACCATTTTTAACGCTTCATATTCACAATAAAAATGTAGATTTTATTGTTCAATCTTTATATTCAACACATGAACGTTTTCGACTTCACACATACGATAAAATATTCTAGTCCTTTATTCAACACATGAATATTTCATATAGTTGATATATATAATAAAAATGTGATTTTTATTGTAAAACAATTTATTTCAAAACATGATTATTTAATATAGTCTATACATAAGGTAAAAATGTTATTTTTGGTGTTAAACAATTTATTTAAAATACTAATATTTTATATAGGCTATATATCTAATAAAAATGTGATTTTTATTTTTCAAATAATTTATTCAACACTTGAACTTCATTCAACACATGAATTTCTATTCAACACATGAATACAGTTTCAACACATGAAAATAATTCTAACACATGAATATTATTGAAAATTTCGGCAGCATAACGGCAGGGTAGTTAAAACCGGCACCGTCCCTAGTACGACTCCTCGCTCTACCTTAAAACCTCGTGGTTTTTGACAATGGGGATTTTCAATATTTAGTTCGCACGTAGGCGAATTTTCCCATATACTAATCCTATTGGGATTTCAATTACAACCAATCATTTCCAATCAATCATTCATGGTATTCACCAAATTTCACATCAACCAATCTAAACAATATCACAACCAATATATATCGTCCATGGTCTGTGGATGAGGGGAGTGTGTGTGTGTGTATATATATATTCGTATATAAATATATTTCGATTTCACTTCAATAACATTTCAATTTATTTCAACGCATATACCACTTTTACAATGCATATATAACTTATACATCGAACATACAACTTATACAACGCTTATATAACTCATACATCGACTATATAATTTATACATCATTGTTTTTCATATCGTTTATAATATTATAAATCTCACCTTGGGTTCCACTCCACCAAAAATGGCAGAAGGCTCAGAAAAATATGCGGTCTCTTCTAAAATGTAGAAGACGTCCACACGAGTCCACTGTCTCTTGTTTCACAGGATTTCGTCAACATAGCAAAAAGGTACGATTTTTACAGTGAAATCATAAACCGTAGTGATTTAAAGTGCTATTAACTATAAAATAAAAATAAAGGTCGTATACTTTCAAAATCTGTTCAAAACTAGGTCTTGGTTTTGCGCTTAATCCAAAGCACTTCATGTTGTATATAACGGTATTGTACAATTATATGATTTTTGTTTGATGATAACAACCAAATATATGTTATTTTAAATGTGTTTGTTGTTGTACCGTTTCATATATTTATCACAGACAGGAATATAATATTTATATTTAAATAGAATACGACTGTACAGAAATTCAAATATTCACACAGTATTTTATTTAAATATAATATTTTATTTCAATTTCAAACAGTACAAATTTTTATACTCCACTATTTGAACATGTGTACATTTCAATTCATTTTTATTTTCATACACATTTCCTCACACTCAGTCAGTCAAGTTTACATACACTTTCATTTGTACATTAAGAGGCTCAAATACACACACTGTTATTTTCACAATCTTCTGTCTTTCAGCTTTCATCTTCATAACACAGTCAGTCCAGACATCCCTGCTTACCTGTCACATATGAAACACACACACAGTACACTGCAATAGAAATGAAACAGAATATGTGCAAATATAAATTTTATTTTTAAAATTTTATTTGCCTCAGTTTTCTGGTGTGTTTCTCATCATTTTTCATGACTTGATCTGATTCATCTGTGTCTAGGCAGATAGTTTGTATATGTACAGGGACAGGAAATCTTCTGAATGGCTGCATATACACACGTGTATATATATACACGTGTGCATTGCCACGCCAATTCAGTGTGCAACTAAGGAGTAGCCACGTGGACCCTCTCAACTTAGTGCACATGAAAACAAAGTCAACACATCTCAAAGTACAAAGCAAATATTCAAATGCCAAGCAACAGATAAAAGTATAATTTCAGAAATGACAACTAAGTGTCAAGACAGTTCAATTTCAAAGTGGTCGAGCCAAAGTGCAGCAGCAAAAACAAGAAACTCAAGTCAGCACAAGTAATGAAGGTGATAACATGTAAGCAGCATGGGTTCATAGTTCAGCTCAAATATGGGTCAGCACAAAGTGTCGAGACATATTCAAGTGCAACATGACTAAATGAAATGGCCGAGCACAAGTGGCAACTTTCAGCATACAATGGAGCAAGAAGTATACACAAGTTCATGATGACAAAGTAGCAGCAACATACAATATGGCAGTATACACAAGATGGGGTGTATGCAACAAACATGGAGCTCTTTACATTTCAGGTGGAGCAGCGTATACATGAATGTGCACAAGTGTACTCAGCCTAGTTCAAGTCAGGAACTACAAGTGGCATGGCAATAGAGCAGCAACAGATGCAAGTGGGTCAAGAAATGAAAACCAGGACAAGTAAAACTAGTGTGTGCCAGCATGTTCAAGGCTCATGTGCTGCAACTAAAATCAAAACATGAATGGATGCACAAATTCAAAGTGGTGCAGTTCAGATCAACTAAAGTGGTCGTGCACATGTGAATACATGATGATTTCAGCATCAAGAATGGCAAGTCAAAAGCAGGGTCCAAGGATGTATGCAGCATGTACATAAATCAGTGGAGCTCAACATGAAATTATAGCAAGCATGCATTGGTGCAAGTTTACATATGCAACTCAAAGTGATGACACAAACATCAATGGTGAATGTCAATGATACAAGGCTACAGCAGCATGATGGTGTCAAGTCAGTTCAGGTGCATCAATTTTGGCGCAGCATATGTACATGGTGCAACTCAGGTACAAAATTACAAGTGGACTGCAAGTACATAAATAAAGATACAATGTTCTGTTTTCAGGTCGAGGAACTCAAGAAGCTATGTACATATGGTCAAGGCAAGTCTGCATGGAATACATTTATGGTTCAAGTGCTCAAGCATGCATATGCAAGCATGTACATGGTTCAGCATGTACAAAATACAATTTTGACCAAAATGTTGTTTCCAGTTTTAGCATGGTATTAAAATTCCAAGCTATTGATTTTTGGAAATGTTTTAATCTGTCAAAAAAAAAAAATTCAAAGCTTTCAAATGAACACATTCAACATATATGAAAATGTTTCCAGTTTTTAAACAAATCAGATGAGCAATATTGGCATTGCAATTTATTTCCAGAATTTATCAAGCAAAAGGGGGAAAGCATTTGTTTGACATTTTTTAAAAAAAGGGGACAGAAAATGAATTTGTTTCTAGGAATTGCAATATCAATTATAAGGCAAGATACTACTTTTGCAAATCAAGGTGTGAAGAAAAACAAATCCATTTAAGTTGCCGAGAATTATATTTTCAGTAATCTTATACGGCAAGTGGTTTTAATTTGATCAAATCAATTGACAAATCAGTGTGCATTTTCGGCAAGTGTTTTCAGAGAGTATAATTCATGGCATAGCATATATCAAAGCATGAATTTATACAAGAACAAAATCTTTTCTTTCCTGTTTTGAGTAAAGTAGTTCGAAATTCAAAGGAAGAATTAAAGCCGAGTACATCATGTTTTTTTTGCAACATTTATTCAGTTTTATCAAGGGACAAGTCTACAAATCCAACCTCAATCAAAGCCAAAGCAATCCAAGGAAACAATTCATATATCATGCAACTTTTTCAAAGCAAAGGAATCATCTTTTAAATCGAGAAAGCCAAAAAGAGGAACTCGCATAAAATCGGCTGAGTCATATCTAGAAATAAGAGAGGTTTAAGGATTTGTAATCCTATATAATTATCACCATCTCATCACTAGCAGGCATCATAACAACAAGCCAAAAATCGAGAGCAAAATTAGAGTAATATTTTCAGAATTTACTTACAAGATTTTCGATCGAGAACCAAGCAAGTAAATCGAAGAACGAGAGCAACAAAGCATTCGAGCCTTCAGTGATTAACATCCATAGCTCTTTAACACACCATCAAATTGATTTGGGGAGGATTCAAAGAGAAACCCTAGCTATTTTCATTCGTGCCACCGCCATTCATTTTCACAGAGAGGAGTAATCGGAGAAAAGAATAATGGGTGCAAACATACAAGTGGGCCGGCCAAATTCAAAGAGCTTAGAGTTTACTTAATTAAAAAGGGGCTAAAGCTATTTGTCTTATTTTAATTTCTCAAGGCCTAGGGTTTTCATTTTCTATTTTTTTTGTATTGTTGTAATTGGAATTATAAACGATTCAAACAGTTACTAGAGTCTATAAAATTCTAGGAGTTTCAGTCATGGTGTTGACTGACAGTTGACAAAGTCTATAAAATCTGGGTTACTGGTTACGGGGTCGTAACTAGGAGATATCGATCAGTCTATGGTTTTGAGCGTAGGGTTAGGACAGGAGCAGGCGCTGCGAGTGTACTTGGTCTTGTATGTGAGATCTGTTTATAACACCTAGTAGAAACCTTAGGAATGCAGCAGTAGGCAGGATTTTGCCGAAGCTGGGTATCTCTGTGTGTTATTTCTTTTCTGTTTTTTTTACTGGAGTCTGTGATCTGTTTATTATTTAATATCTCATTAGATTTTTAATTCAGTTAAAAACTGTGATAAACCCTATTCACCCCCTCTAGGGTTAATCTAGATCCAACAAGTGGTATCAGAGCAGGTATTTTCTGTTAACTCTAGAGAAATGGTGAATCCTTGTTGTCAGTCTTCTGAGAGTCAGTCCAGTGATATTCCAATGATTTTCAATGGAACAGATTTTCAAATTTGGAAATCAAAATTCGAATTATATTTAAAATCTGTAAATTTTGAATATTGGAATATTATTGAAAGTATGGGAAACATGTTAGATAAGAGGAATAAGGTTTTAAATGCTCACGTTATGCATATTATTTATTCTTTTCTTGGTAATAATCAATTAAAACTTATCTCTCATTGTTTGACTGCGCAGGATATTTGCAAAACTCTTGACGAGGTGTACAGAACAGACAACAATTGCTCAAAACCCCACAAGGACATCTCAAGTTCAGAACTGTGCTTGACTGGATTTACCAAGGATGAATCAGACGATGGAGACTCAACAGATGATGAGACAGGAGGTTATTTATATGAAGATTTAGTTCATTTTTGTACTGAATTAACAAAAGCTGTTGATAGTCTCAAATTTAAAAATAAATCTCTAAAATCTGAAAAACTTGAGTTGATTACCAAAAATAACATTTTGGAATTAAAACTTGAAAATATCAAGAATATAGAAAACTCCGACTGCAAAAATTGTTTCAAATTCAAAGCTGATTTAGTTCATCAAAATGTAGATCTCAAAAGACTTGAAAATGAAATCATAATTTTAAAAGAAAATGAGAATGAACTAATTTGTAAAAACAATTTTTTTGCAAAAGGAATTGGATAATTTCAAGATGTCTGAAGATTCCAAATTTGAAATTTTTGAAAGAGAGAGCCTGTTGAAAACTGAATCTATTTTGAAAGAACTTGAAGAGAAGTTTGAAAAATTCAAGTGTTCTGAAAAACAACAATTTGAAAAACAAATTCAGTTTGAATCTGAGATTTTTGAATCCAAGACCAAAATTAAACTTCTTGAAAATGAAAATTTTCTTTTGAATCAAAATGATACTGAAAAGAGAAAGATCAGTATTAATCGTTGTTCAGATCTAATGAAAGAAAATTATGATCTTAAATCCAAAATCAACGATCTTGAATTGAGCTTAAAGCGTTTTTCAACTGGTGAAAAATCTTTTAATATGTTGTTGAAAAATCAATTTTCTACTTGAAATAAATGTGGTCTTGGTTTTGGGAAATCAAATGTTTCTGAAAATTTGAATTCATGCGAATTGAAAAATCCTCCAGACTGTTTTGGAAAGAATCGATTTGAAAATTTAAACTCTGAAAATTTCAAAGGATTTTTGAATCAAAATCATGATGTGAAATCGGTTTATAATAATTCATCTAAAAAATCCTGGACCCCAAAAAGAAGTAAAACAAACTTCGTTAAATTCAAACGAATTTGGGTTCCAAAGCGTACAAAGATAAATTCGGATGGATTGTTATATAAACAAGTTTGGGTAACTAAAGTTGTGAATAAAAATGTGAGTTTTTTTTTTCAAATTTTGTTAGACCACTCAATCCTCTTAACAGTTAGGTACCAAAGGAGGGTGAGGAACTGCATAGCTAAAGAGATTTGAATTCAAGCTGCTCAATACTTCTGTAATCATTCACAGTTCCTTAGCCAAGACTGTTGAGTTAGAGATTCTGATTTACATTGGATTCTGGTATGATCTCTAAACTCACCTGTGTAAATATTTTCTTTTTATTTTCTATGTTTATTTATCCTTCTATCTCTTCTTTTATTTTTCGTTTTTTGTTTTGAATTGTCACTGTCATATCTTCGTAACTTATTGGGCTTCCTTAACTTCCAGTTGCAGAATTCATATTTTTTCTGGAAATTCGCTTCATTTGTATAAAACTCTGATGTGTTTAATCATTTCCAGATCTTGAATTTTTTTAATCTACAATTGTTTTGAAGTTTTTTTCTGATTGTTGAATTCATAACAGTGCTGAGGTATTCATGTCATATCTTGAACACTGTTAATTAGAATTCTAAAAGATCTGAAAATTTGATGAAGTTTCACACACCTTTGCTATTCTGAGTTTCTTCCAATTCATTTTGGAAACACTTGAGATATTATACTCATTACAGTACATAGCGTCTTATCAGTCGTGATAATTTCATTAAATTTTCAGTTTGGCTTGGATTTCCCAAATTTCAGTGATACATCTTGTAATTTCATATTTATTCATGATCATTTTAGTTGAAATTGTTTTGTTTGAAATCATCTGAAATTATTGATATTTTGTATAATCACACACCTCCTAAATTTGAAATTATGAACCTTTGTGTGATTGATTCATTATATCACAAAACTTGACATTGATTCAAGTGATTTCAAATAAATTATTTATTTATGGATCATGAATATCTCTTAATTATTTGATGTAAATGATCTGAAATTATTCTTAGAAATCTTGTGAAAAATTCCTTTGTAAATCTGGTCTTGAAATTCACTCTTATTTCATGATTATTTGATTTAATTATTTGTTTGTTTAAAATCATTTGAAATTATTGATTTATTGAATCTCACACATATCTCAAATCAAAAATTTATAATCCGGTGTGATTGATTCATTAAATTTTGATATTTTCATATTCCTCAAATGATTTCAAGTATACAGTATTTTAATCATTAGATCATGAATTATCATATGTGGCCATCATCTTGACAAGTATGACTTGAAACTATGTTCTGTGTTGCTCTGATATTGTTTTGAAAAATGTTTGTTCTGGAATCACATGCTTGCTTCTCTGATACATGTGCATAATCTATTATCTCGTCTGTTTGGGCTTGGTACTTAATAATTCTTTTGTCTATGACATTCTTGTTCGGTATCATGTTAAAATTCCTCGTAAATAGAGAACATTTGGTATCAGAACTGGTATAAGGTTCCAAAATGATAGGGAATTCTCGCTCTATGATCTAGTGGCGAAGTAGTGACTCTTATCCCTATATGTCTCTGGGTGGTTGTCCATGTCGAGAGGCAGGACGTGAAATCAATCTCTGAGGTACCTTTGTTTGCCACCAGGGTGTCATTAAAATCCTTGAGAAAGCGAGAACAAGTGGTATCGAAGCGCCTTATTTTTGTCTCACCCATCTGTACTTAGATTCAAATCTTTACCATTTAAAAATCCACACACTCTTTTTGTCTTGTACACATTTTTTCCCTCTTGTGCTTTACATAGTTCTACATATTTCTCTTGTAATTGATTTTCAATTTTAAGATTATTTATTGATTATTTATTCATAAATTGAAATCAATATCCAAATTGGACTGTATTTAAAATTCATCAACATTATTATCAGAATTAGAAATTGTGATGAGTTATGACTGCAATATATTTCACAACAAGAGGAGATTTTATTTAAATTTTTCATGTTGGTTGAACGTTTATTATAATATCTTTGAACTGGCAATTATTTCACGACCATTTTCATTATTTATTATCCTTCTGCCATCTGTTATGATTTTATATAAATGTGGAGGGTTTTCTTTTAAAAAATCATCTTGAATAAACAGTGAAAATATTGGTGATGGAATTGTGGTTATGTTATTATTCAAAATTAGTGATAATTGAAAATTTTCAATGATCCTGGTACAGTCGAACATATTTCATAATATAATTAATTTAGAAATTTATTTCACAGTCCATCTCTGTACCTACCCCATTTTCTATCATTCATATATTGGTTTTATATACTGAGGAGATTTTTCCTTTAAATGCTGAAAATAATAAATATAATTAATATATAAGTGTGTCTCTAACCTCATTTAAAAATCCAAGCTCTAGTTATGCGTGGTCAGTGTGCTCTTAAATAAAAATAAAAGAAAAAGGAACTAAAGTGCTAAAACTAGAAATAAATTTGAAATTCTCCTCTAAGTATAAAAACCAGCCTATCAATCCATCTTCCAATCTATGAAATGTGTTAAAATCTT
Organism: Allium sativum; assembly: GCA_030737875.1. Classification (NCBI taxonomy): domain Eukaryota; kingdom Viridiplantae; phylum Streptophyta; class Magnoliopsida; order Asparagales; family Amaryllidaceae; genus Allium; species Allium sativum. The sequence goes on along the minus strand of JASFAX010001637.1, from coordinate 10,908 downwards.
ATGACGTATTATGATTTGTTGATTGATAGGTATTGGGATTTGAGATTATTCGATTTTTTCACTTAAGTTGAATTATAAATTATAGTCCAAAATCCGTCACTGTTTTTGAACTTCATTTTTTATAAATCTTTTTGAAAATTAATTGAAATTCATTTTTATAACTCTCCTCATTTATATAAATTTCATGGTGAATCCGTCATTCTCTGCAATGTGAAATATGCCACTAGTTCTTAGAAATATTATGATTTTTGTTTGACTGATTGAAATTTATGATGACCGTTCTTCCTCTTAAGCTGAAATTATATTTTTAGTCAATTTTCATCTGTATTTTAAAATCTGTATCCTTTTGATGATAACAAAAGGGGGAGAATAGATTAGATTTTGATTTATGAGAGAATATTTTATAAATATTTTTAATTTTTGAAAATTTATTATTATACATACATTTCACTCATGCACAGTTATAGGGGGAGTTTTTGTTGTAGGGGAGCTAATAAATGGGGGGAGTTTAATATTCACTGTCAAACACATTTATTATGATCAAAATCTTTTATTCGTTTGTCATCATCAAAAGGGGGAGATTGTTGTATATAACGGTGTTGTATACACAATTATATGATTTTTGTTTGATGATAACAACCAAATATATGTTATTTTAAATGTGTTTGTTGCTGTACTGTTTCATATATTTATCACAGACAGGAATATAATATTTATATTTAAATAGAATACGACTGTACAAAAATTCAAATATTCACACAGTATTTTATTTAAATATAATTTTTATTTCAATTTCAAACAGTACAAATTTTTATACTCCACTATTTGAACATGTGTACATTTCAATTCATTTTTATTTTCATACACAATTCCTCACACTCAGTCATTCAAGTTTACATACACTTTCATTTGTACATTAAGAGGCTCAAATACACACTGTTATTTTCACAGTCTTCTGTCTTTCAGCTTTCATCTTTATAGCACAGTCAGTCCATACATCCCTGCTTACCTGTCACATATGAAACACACACACAGTACACTGCAATAGAAATGAAACAGAATATGTGCAAATATAAATTTTATTTTTAAAATTTTATTTGCCTAAGTTTTCTGGTATGTTTCTCATCATTTTTCATGACTTGATCTGATTCATCTGTGTCTAGGCAGATAGTTTGTATATGTACAGGGACAGGAAATCTTCTGAATGGCTGCATATACACACGTGTATATATATACACGTGTGCATTGCCACGCCAATTCAGTGTGCAACTAAGGAGTAGCCACGTGGACCCTCTCAACTCAGTGCACATAAAAACAAAGTCAACACATCTCAAAGTACAAAGCAAATATTCAAATGCCAAGCAACAAACAAAAGTATAATTTCAGAAATGACAACTAAGTGTCAAGACAGTTCAATTTCAAAGTGGTCGAGCCAAAGTGCAGCAGCAAAAACAAGAAACTCAAGTCAACACGAGTAATGAAGGTGATAACATGTAAGCAGCATGGGTTCATAGTTCAGCTCAAATATGGTTCAGCACAAAGTGTCGAGACATATTCAAGTGCAACATGACTAAATGAAATGGCCGAGAACAAGTGGTAACTTTCAGCATACAATGGAGCAAGAAGTATACACAAGTTCATGATGACAAAGTAGCAGCAGCATACAATATGGCAATATACACAAGATCGGGTGTATGCAACAAACATGGAGCTCTTTACATTTCAGGTGGAGCAGCGTATACATGAATGTGCACAAGTGTACTCAGCCTAGTTCAAGTCAGGAACTACAAGTGGCATGGCAATAGAGCAGCAACAGATGCAAGTGGGTCAAGCAATGAAAACCAGGACAAGTAAAACTAGTGTGTGCCAGCATGTTCAAGGCTCAAGTGCAGCAACTAAAATCAAAACATGAATGGATGCACAAATTCAAAGTGGTGTAGTTCAGATCAACTAAAGTGGTCGTGCACATGTGAATACATGATGATTTCAGCATCAAGAATGGCAAGTCAAAAGCAGGGTCCAAGGATGTATGCAGCATGTACATAAATCAGTGGAGCTCAACATGAAATTATAGCAAGCATGCATTGGTGCAAGTTTACATATGCAACTCAAAGTGATGACACAAACATCAATGGTGAATGTCAACGATACAAGGCTACAGCAGCATGATGGTGTCAAGTCAGTTCAGGTGCATCAATTTTGGCGCAGCATATGTACATGGTGCAACTCAGGTACAAAATTACAAGTGGACTGCAAGTACATAAATAAAGATACAATGTTCTGTTTTCAGGTCGAGGAACTCAAGAAGCTATGTACATACGGTCAAGGCAAGTCTGCATGGAATACATTTATGGTTCAAGTGCTCAAGCATGCATATGCAAGCATGTACATGGTTCTGCATGTACAAAATACAATTTGGACCAAAATGTTGTTTCCAGTTTTAGCATGGGATTAAAATTCCAAGCTATTGATTTTTGGAAATGTTTTAATCTGTCAAAAAAAAAAAATTCAAAGCTTTCAAATGAACACATTCAGCATATATGAAAATGTTTCCAGTTTTTAAACAAATCAGATGAGCAATATTGGCATTGCAATTTATTTCCAGAATTTATCAAGCAAAAGGGGGAAAGCATTTGTTTGACATTTTTTAAAAAAAGGGGACAGAAAATGAATTCGTTTCCAGGAATTGCAATATCAATTATAAGGCAAGATACTACTTTTGCAAATCAAGGTGTGAAGAAAAACAAATCCATTTAAGTTGCCGAGAATTATAGTTTCAGTAATCTTATACGGCAAGTGGTTTTAATTTGATCAAATCAATTGACAAATCAGTGTGCATTTTCGGCAAGTGTTTTCAGAGAGTATAATTCGTGGCATAGCATATATCAAAGCATGAATTTATACAAGAACAAAATCTTTTCTTTCCTGTTTTGAGTAAAGTATTTCGAAATTCAAAGGAAGAATTAAAGCCGAGTACATCATGTTTTTTTTGCAACATTTAATCAGTTTTATCAAGGGACAAGTCTACAAATCCAACCTCAATCAAAGCCAAAGCAATCCAAGGAAACAATTCATATATCATGCATCTTTTTCAAAGCAAAGGAATCATCTTTTAAATCGAGAAAGCCAAAAAGAGGAACTCGCATAAAATCGGCCGAGTCGTATCTAGAAATCAGAGAGGTTTAAGGATTTGTAATCCTATATAATTATCACCATCTCATCACTGGCAGGCATCGAAAACAACAAGCCAAAAATCGAGAGCAAAATTAGAGTAATATTTTCAGAATTTACTTACAAGATTTTCGATCGAGAACCAAGCAAGTAAATCGAAGAACGAGAGCAACAAAGCATTCGAGCCTTCAGTGATTAACACCCATAGCTCTTTAACACACTATCAAATTGATTTGGGGAGGATTCAAAGAGAAACCCTAGCTATTTTCATTTGTGCCGCCGCCATTCATTTTCACAGAGAGGAGTAATCGGAGAAAAGAATAATGGGTGCAAACATACAAGTGGGCCGGCCAAATTCAAAGAGCTTAGAGTTTACTTAATTAAAAAGGGGCTAAAGCTATTTGTCTTATTTTAATTTCTCAAGGCCTAGGGTTTTCATTTTCTATTTTTTTTTTGTATTGTTGTAATTGGAATTATAAACGATTCAAATAGTTGCTAGAGTCAGTAAAATTCTAGGAGTTTCAGTCAGGGTGTTGACTGACAGTTGACAGAGTCTGTAAAACCTGGGTTACTGGTTACGGGGTCGTAACTAGGGGAAATCTGATCGAGGGGATATCGATCAGTCTATGGTTTTGAGCGTAGGGTTAGGACAGGAGCAGGCGCTGCGAGTGTACTTGGTCTTGTATGTGAGATCTGTTTATAACACCTAGTAGAAACCTTAGGAATGCAGCAGTAGGCAGGATTTTGCCGAAGCTTGGTATCTCTGTGTTATTTCTTTTCTGTTTTTTTTGCTGCAGTCTGTGATCTGTTTATTATTTAATATCTCGTTAGATTTTTATTTCAGTTAAAAACTGTGATAAACCCTATTAACCCCCCCCCCTCTAGGGTTAATCTAGATCCAACACTTCAGGCCGATCGGGCTTTACAACGTCGTAGAGCTTCGAAGTAGCTTCCCGACGCTGGTGGTCTTGTTCAGATCAATGGTCCCTATCAACGGCGGCGGCGAGATGGACTCCGGGACTTTGGAGGCGCGATTCTCACAAAATACGAGACGATAAATCACAAATTCTATATGGATGTGTAGATCTCGAAGAGTACTACAAAATCCATAACTGCGGTAGTGGATTTCGTGAAGTGGATTAGGAGAATTTGAAGAGAGAAGGCCTCGAGCCTTTTCCCTCGTGCGTAGCTGATGGGGGAGAGAGAATGTCGGGGAGAGACGGAGTGAGGTGGCCAATGGGATTTATTTATTTATATATTTTTAAATTTCTAAAATACCCCTTGTCACATACAAACTCCAATTCAAACCCAACGGCTGTCGTCCCTAGCTAAATACCCTCATTCCAAATACAATGGAATATGTTTCGTAGGCCCATTCGACTGTTTCAGTCAGTTTTTCTTCAAACTAAAATATAAAACATTCAATATTTGATTTGAACGTACATTTAAATTTGCCGGGGCCACATACTGATCCCAAAAATTCCAGAAAAATAAATCTAGCTATGTTTTGACGATACGGTCCCAACAAAACTAATTTCGTCGAATTCTGAGACCGTTTGAAAAATAGTCATTTTCTGGTCGATCCAATTTAACTGTAATTGACCAAAACACATTTTTCTTTGCCACGCTCACATATTAGCTTCAAAAATTATGAAATTTGAAACCTAGCAATAATTTGACATCCCGGATCCAAAAAAGTAGTTTCGTCGAATTCCGAGGTCGTTTGCAAAATGTCTATTTTCACGGGCTATATAAATTCTATAGCGACCTTTCTGAAAATTCATTTGGCCAAAACTTTTGACTCCCGCTATGAAACTTTGATTTTTCAGATTTGTTAGAAAGATATTCACTAACAGATTTAAAAAAATTTGGTTCCACTAAAACCCGTTTTATTTTTCACCCGGTACAGTCAGTCAAAGTTTGAATTGAAATTTTGAAAATACCGCGCTATTTCAGGCATTGTTTATAATTTAAAATAATTATATTTATTTTCAAACTTCGATTAAAACATACTTTTCTTCGTTATTATTTAAAATATTTTATTTTAAATATTTTAAATTCACTAAAATAGCCAATTTAAAATTTTTAAACTGGTTCAGATTTTCCCGGTTGTTACAATCTCCCCCACTTAAAACTTTTCGTCCCCGAAAAGGAACAAAGTCGAAAGTGGTTTGATTAATCAACTCTACTTTCAATCTGGCTTCCATTCTTCAACTTTTCAGTTTCTAAGAATTTTCAAATTCTTCAAAAATTTGGCTAACACCCTAAATTTTCGAAAAATTTCGCCATAACCTCCTTTGTACGGGGAGGGATTTGGAAATTTATTGGGCCGTATTAGGTACCCAATAAATCCTAATAAGCATGCACATATTTACAGTGATATATTCCAGTGTCCACAGGGGAGTGTGTATAGATCATAACTCCAGAGAATTAATTCTCGTCACCCTATAAATGGTTTTTGTGCCTTAATGACCAGAGGGACGTGTTTATTGTCATCTCCAGACCCGTGTAGGGTTTTTATTAATCTGTCAATTTACCGTTACATTTTATATGGTCCATATCAGTCATCAGTTCAACCTGTAAAATATAGTCATCGCCATACAAGCCTCTCACTCGTATGGTAAATCTTCAACCTCGTCACACAAGCTCCAAATGCTTATGTGGTATATGATGAAGTATGCCTAACCTCAAGAAGTATGCCATGTAGTGTAGCTCAAAATTAATTGTTACTATCCTATGGCGACATTTATTATTACACACAGAACAACTAGCACTCCGCATCCAATGGCATTCACAGGAGTTGATATAATAAATAAAATTGCGCATCCAACTCATTAAGGTTTACCTATTTGTCGGGCACGCAAATAAATTCTTTACTCAACAGCAAATCCATTTACCTGTTCAAACATATATAATGCACATGTATAAATTCCTATCTATTTCAAATCAGTTCAATGTGTGATTTAGTTGTATAAATTTATCATTCCTTCGTTGATTAAATTAACTACCATTATAATAATTCAATTAATCAAATTCACAATCACACAACACAAAAAAAAATCAATTTGTTTTTAACTTTCAAAAATATACTAATTAATTCATATACTCTTTTAAAATCATTCAGAATATATAATTAAAGTTTTCACATCCATGAAAAGAAAACAACAGCAAAGTAAAGAACAGAATGGAAATGCAAAATATGGTAGATGTACCTTGCACCAGAGTCAATCAGTGACATCCACCCTGAACTTAGGATAGGCTTTCTTAATTCTCTCCTCAGTTTCCCAAGTACAATGTCGCGAATCTCCACTCCATTTCACTTTGACTAAGTGAACCTTCTTGTTCCTCAGCTCTTTGGTTTCTTTGCCAATTATCTTTAGTGGCTCTCTTCTAAATGCTAATTCTGGAGTGATTTCCAAATCCTGCTGTGCAGCTTCTTCTACAACGAGATCTGGATCATGCACATGCTTTCGCAATTGAGATACGTGAAATACATCATGCACTCCAGGCAACCAATCAGGAAATTAAACTCTATATGCGAGAAAACTAATCCGTTCAAGAATAGGAAACGGACCAATAAATTTGGGCGCTAATTTCCCTGTTTTACCGAACCTGATAACTCCTCTCATCGGAGATACCTTCAAATATACATAGTCGCCAGCAGCAAATGATATATCTCTTCTTCTCTTATCTGCATAGCTCTTCTGTCGGCTTGGAGCGGCGAGTAATCGTTTCTTAACGAAATCGACTTTGTCCGCAGCATCGCGAATCATATCAGGCCCCAATACAAGTCTATTACCAGGTTCAACCCAACAAGCAGGGGATCGACACGGTCTACCATACAATACTTTGAATGGAGACATTTTCAAGCTCGCCTGGTAGCTGTTATTATATGAGAATTCAGCCAGATGCAAATGGTCTTCCCATGATCCGCCAAAATCAATTATACAAGCCCTCAATAGATCTTCAAGAATACTATTCACCCTCTCAGTTTGGCCATCTGTTTGAGGATGATATGCGGTGCTCAAGTTCAGTTTCGTTCCCAATTCTGCTTGGAATGCTTCCCAGAATTTACTAGCAAAAATCAGATCACGATCGCTAACGATGCTCATGGGAACTCCGTGCAGTCTAACAATTTCCTTGAAATATACCTGCGCTAGACCTTGAGCAGTTCTGTTCGACCTGACAGGTATGAAATGGGCGGTCTTCGTGAAACGATCTCACCCAAATACTTTCATTTCCTTTCTTGGTTCGGGGCAAACCATCTATGAAATCCATAGAAATCTGTTCCTACTTCCCACCTAGAATTTACAAAGGTTGCAACAATCCAGCGAGCTACTGCTGATCGATTTTGACTTGTTGACAAGTGTACACCGACTAACACATAAGGACATGTCTCGTTTCATTGATCTCTACCAGAAAGTGCATTTGATATCGTTATACATCTTGCTCACTCCGGGATGGATACTAAGCTTGGCTTTGTGACATTCATCCAATACTTCTCTTCGAAGTTCCGCAATATTTGGCACACAAATCCGACCTTTTGACCTCAGAATCCCATCGTTATCGATTTGAAAACTTAAGGGCTCGCCTTTCTGAATTCTTTCTTTGATTCTTTAAATGAAGTGAACATCCTTCTGAAGGTCAGATATTCTATCGATTAATGAAGTCGTAATAATAAAACTAGCGATTATTACATTCTTTCTACTCAGCGCATCAGCCACAACATTGGCCTTCTCTGGATTGTACAAAATCTCATAATCGTACGCTGCAAGAAATTCTAGCCAACTCTGCTGCCTCAGATTCAAGTCTTTCTGGGTAAACAAATACTTCAGTGACTGATGGTCTGTATACAGTTCGAATTTCTCACCCAAAAGATAGTGCCTCCATATTTTCAAAGCAAATACGATGGCTAACAACTCAAGATCATGAGTAACGTAATTTTTCTCATGCGGTTTCAGCTGACGGCTAGCATAAGCAATCACTTGCCCTCTTTGCATTAACACTGCACCAAGGCCTTCTCTCAAAGCGTCAGTCCAGACTTTCAAGTCCTCATTGCCATCTATTATTGTTAACACTGGTGCAGTCGTTAGTTTTAATTTCAGCTTCTGGAAAGCTTCCTCACATTCTGAAGTCCAATTGAATCTCGAATGTTTCTTAGTCGGTTTCATTAAGGAACTAGGTGTCTTCGCGAAATCCTTAATGAATTTCCGATAATAACTGGCTAACCCGAGAAAACTTATGACTTCTGTGGGTGTATGAGGTTGTTTCTAATTTTGAATAGCAGTGATTTTACTGGGATCCACTGAAATTCCTTGCTTTGACACGACGTGGCCAAGAAATTTGACTTCTTCTTACCAGAATATACATTTGGAAAACTTTGCTTTCAAAACATTCTTTCTCAGAATTTTTAACACTTGTTCCAAAAAAAATTCATGCTCGCTTTCTGATTTAGAGAAGATCAGTATATCATCAATGAAAACTAGAACAAATTTATTCAATACTCCTCTGAATACCCGGTTCATTAGATCGACAAAATAAGCTGGAGCGTTATATAAGCCGAACGACATTACTAACCACTCGTAAAATAAGTCTGGACCTCTGAATGCTGTCAAAGGAACACACTCCTCGGGAATACGAAGCTGATGGAAACCTGTAGCTAGGTCCATTCGTGAAAACACTTGTGCTCCGTTCAATCGGTCCAACAAATCATCAATCCGCGGCAATGGATATTTGTTCTTCAGCATCAGCTTATTCAAGTCACGATAATCTATACATAGTCTGAGAGTACCGTCTGACTTCGAGACAAATACCACAGTTGTTCCCCAATCAGAGAAACTAAGCCTGATTAGACATTTCCATACAAGCTGTTGAGTCTGATTATCTAAATCTTCTTTCTCTTTCAAGGTCATTCTTCGAATAGCGTGAACTACTGGCCTTGCATTTGGAACTAAAGAGATTTTAAAATCAATTTCTCTTTGCGGAGGTAAGCTAACAACTTCTTCGAACACATCCGCATAGTTCTTAACAACAGGGATATCTGCAATGTCGACCTGAATATTCTCTGTAACGACAGTAATAGGTTCTATCTGAGCAAGAGGAACATCTAAAGCTACCCAGAAGTCTTTTCTATCAGAATTCGGGCCTCTACAGGGAATTACAATATTGGCAAGCTTCGTTTTAACCTTGACAACCCTTTCTGCACGTTAAACCTCATCTTCGTATTTGGTTAACCAATTCAATCCTAAAATAAGATCGAATTCGGTAAAATTCATGACGATCGAGATATAAGGAAACCGATAATGAGAAAAGGAAACAGGTACCCCACAAACCCAACTAAGATCAAGGGAACCCCCAACCGGATTATGGACAGTGATGGGTTCTTTGAGCTTTTTCAATTTCAAATCCAATTTCTTAACCGCATTCTTTGCAATAAAGCTTCTCGACGTGCCTGTGTCAAATAGTACTTTAACTGGGATATTTTTGACAGTAAGCGTGCCTTCTAAAACATCCGGCCTTTCCTAGCTAGTTGAGGGTTCAGAAGTTTCTGCTACTTCATTTACCTGAACTACTTCAAATTTACCGGATAGCAGGCAATTTCTAGCAAGATGACATGTCTGGTGACACTTATGACATATCCTTGAACCATGAGACTTCTCTTGCTTCTCATTGAGTTTAGACCCACCCTTTATTCGTTTGTTCGAAGATTCACAGTTCTTCATTGAATGCCCTTACTGATTACTCTTTAAACATAAGACTGCTTTAGCCTTTTTCTGACTGGACCTTGGCCTCTTATTACCTTTAGACTTTCTACTTACCTCAGGCTGCATACTAGCCTCTGGCTGTGTACTTGTCTCTGGGCTATCAGTTTCGAATTTCCTTTTGTTGCTAAAATTGACTTCCTCTTCATCGACAAAAAGGCCTCGCCTATCTAGATCTTCATACTGATAAGCCATGTATATCATTTCATAAAAGTGAAGCTTCAGATGCCCCATTACACTATTCTGGTATCTTCTTTGAAGACCATTAATAAACCTCAGATTCTTCCTCTTTGATCTTGAATTAGATCAGGAGAAAAAATTGAATCTCTTATGGTATTCTGGGATATTCATACCACCTTGTATTAGATAGTAGAATTCATCACATAACCGCTCAGTTGCTTCTGGAGGAGTAAATCTTTATATGAAAATCTCTTTGAATCTATCCCAGGTGATATCACCTTCTGGATTATCTTTTATAATTGTTTCCCACCAAATTAACGCTTCTTCTTTGAGTGCCCAAGATGCCACTAATCTTTTCTGATCATATCTCAGCTGGAAACGCTCAAAAATTCTTTCAGACGAACTCATCCAAGCTTGAGTTTGAATGATCGATTCATTGCCCGAGAATTGTGCCCCACCCAGATTTCGATATCTCTTAAATAAAGCCTCTAGATCTGGTTCTGCATTCCTCCTGTTTCTGGCACTCATTTTCTAGTACTTCTGCAAATAACAGACTAAGTGTCAGGTCACAGAAAAGAAATTATATAGCATAGGAACATATACTTGAGTGTACATGTGTCTATCGAGGTGTATTCATTTTGCTATACTCATACTAGGATATTACTGATCCTATCTGCAATGAGTTACTCACCCTAGAACACTACTGGTCCTATTTCTGACGAGTTCGTTAATATGTTATATTCCAGAACTAAGCTTAACCAAAGCTCTGATACTACGTTTGTGACGACCCCAACCC
>JASFAX010001636.1:0-49702 GCA_030737875.1 Allium sativum | reverse complement strand
AGCTTAGGACACTCAAATTTTCATGAAGAGGATGGAGGCCATGTTATGAAGATGGAGGCCATGATCAAGAAACATTTTGGCATAGTTTAGTTGTAGGAATGATTAATGAGGGTTTAGGCTAGGTCTTAGGGTCTTTTTATAGAAGATTAGGTTTGTTTAGGCCATAGGATTAACCCTAGTTCAGATCTGGGCCATCAATTCACGTCACTAGCCTCCAAGCATGTCTTGAGAAACAAGTCAGGTGCACCCAGGCCAGACTGGCCGACCACCCAAGTCGACAGGGGTGTCGACTGGGCAGTCGACACCACCTGGGGTGTGTCGACTCCCAAGTCGACTCCCCAGTCGACTTGGGGGTGGCGGGAATTTTTCCCGCCTCTTTTGCTTGGCTGAATTTGAATTTTGAATTCAAATTTGAACTGTTTTTAAACTTGAAATTTTCTGAAAACTTTGACGGGCCATAACTTGGTCATACAGACTCCGATTTTCGAAAACTCGGACTCTATTTCGCTTATTTTTCCGAGACGAACGCAATGGCACAGCCCGTTTCCCTTGATTCAGATTTTATCATTTAATTCTGCCTTGGTTTATGTTGTAACATGTTATTTAAAAATACGGGTTGTTACATTCTCCCCTCCTTAAAGGATTTCGTCCCCGAAATCTTCAAGTTAGGAAGAACATATCCTACCATCCATCATCCATCTACTCAAAACATCATCCACGTGCAGTCATTGTCCTTGAAGGATTCTAAATGTTGTATGATCATATGCAAAGGTGTGTGTGTATATGTACTTATCTAATGCGAAAATCAGGTGGTTACTGATTCAGTAAACCTCCTTAATGCAAAGTATGTTAGTGAAATGAGTCCATATTTATGAAAATTCCTAGCATTATTCATAATCTCTATATGAATGCACATATCATTCATCCATATGCAACATCCACGTGATAGCATAACAAGTTTCAACCATGAATAAGCATAAACACTCATGCATATGCAATATTAAAGTGTGTGAGCCGATCTTAGTGCCTAATGTGTATCATGCATCCACGAGTATCCACTTGCAAACACTTGCAACCATTTGCAAACATCAAGCATAACATGTTTCAAATACATGTTTCAACCAAAGGGTTTCTACCTAAGTTTCTCATGACAAGGTTGACGAGATAACAAGATAAACATGGACAGTGAAAGAAAGATATGCTGGCTAGGAAAAGAGATCGAGAATGTACCCTCAAAAAGAAATGGGTGAAGCGCGCGCATCTTCTCCTCGGTTTCCCAAGTTGCGTCCTTTTCGGCTTCACTCCACTGAACCTTTACTAACTTGACTTCTTGATTCCTCAGCTTCTTGATCTCCGTTCCCAAGATACGGATCGGAGCTCGCCTTATGGTTGCCTCTTTCTCTACCTCCATGTCTTCAAGAATGCTAGGCTCAACTACCTCGGCTGACTCATATAGGCATTTTCGGAGATGCGAGACATGAAAGACATTATGCCCTCCGGCCAGCTTCTCGGGCAATTCCACCTTATAGGCCATCTTCCCAATTCTCTCTATGATAGGGAAGGGTCCTACGAACCTTGGTGCTAGATTCCCAACTGCTCCAAAACGAACCACATTTCGCAAAGGAGAAACCTCCATGAAAACTATATCTCCAACTTTGAATTCCGAATCTGTCCTTCGCTAGTCAGCATAGGATTGTCTATCTTGGGCCGTTTTCATCCATCTTCGAATCAACTCTACCTTCTCGGATGTGCCCCATGTCATGTCGGGCCGAGTATAAGCTCATCCGTCGTCTCCCACCAACATGTTGGTGACTTGCTCGGCCTCCCATACGAAGCTTCGAATGGTGTCATTCCTATGCTTGCTTGGTAGCTGTTATTATTAGCAAACTCTACAAGAGGAAGGTGGTCTTCCCAAGTACCACCAAAGTCAAGAACACAAAGTCTCAAAAGATCTTCTAGCACCCTATTCACCCTCTCGGTTTGGCCATCCGTCTGGGGGTGATAGGCTGTACTTAGATTCAATCGCGTACCCATTGCTTCTTGCAAACTATTCCAGAACTGGATGGTGAAGATTGGGTCACGACCGCTAACTATGCTGGAAGGAACTTTATGCAATCGCACTATCTCTCGAAGATAAACAGATGCTAAACCTGATACAGTCCTCTTGTTCTTTACTGGAATGAAATGGGTGCTCTTCGTAAGTCTATCAACTATGACCCATATCCCATAAAGCCCAAATAGTTTGGTCATCTTAATGGACATCATCACCCCAACTATAAATCACAAACCGGCGAGTCATACTCCTTATGGGGTTTGCAACAGAACTAAGATTGAGGATAGGACCGAGAGGATATACTTAAAAGATAGCATGCGAGTAAGCTCTACAGAATAATAGGGATCCAGTATATACTCTTAGAAAGAGATATAATGCGCGTATCTAGTCTTCAATCTTCTAAGCCGCATTTTCTTGTGCTTAATCCCATTGTGCCTTGACCGTCTTTTAACTTCACAATTTCGTAGCTCTTAATTCTTATTTCCAAAATATGAGTTAGAAATCATTTCACCATTGCCTCTCGTTCCACTTCCACTTATTCTTTTCCTAAAATACTTGGCTTAAACATAGTTGTGTGCTCATGGTTTCATGCAAGCTTTCCAAAATTCGTTAGTGAATCCTGGATCTCGTTTACATACCATACGATATTCTACGCAGAAGAACTATCTCTTGAAAACAAATGCCACTCCACGTTGCCAAATGTTCGTACTATGGTGATTTCTATACCTCATGCCTAAGCGAAATGGACCATCCGCTTAATTGGCGAACACTACTCGATTGGATTACAAATTTCCAATAAAAGTGCCAAGGGATTCTAGATAAATAATCAGGACGGAACCCTAAAGGTCACACGAGATTTCGAGGGTATTACCGAGGCGAGTCAGGAGCCTCGCAACCCTATATTCGAAGTCAAGAATGGCTCCATAACTGGACAACCAACCCATGCCCAAAATCAACCCGTATCCTATAAACCCGAGAACATAAGCATCACACACGAATTCTACGCTCAAGATAGAGATTTTCAAATCCATACAAATCGCAGATAGATGGGCGGAACCCCCAATCAGATTTGAAATACTAACGGGATTTTCAACTAGACTAGTACTTAGGTGCAAACTTTCAACAAGATCAGAAATAAAACTATGCGATGCGCCAGAATCAAATAAGGTATGAACAGGGAAATCAGAAATGTAAACATGACTTTCTATAGAAACACTACCTCGATCAAAAGCTGGAAGAGCGAGGGGAGCCTGCAACTGCCCTCCAGAGGGTCCTGCTTGCTGAATTTGCCTTTTCCCATGTCCTCGCTTTTTCGGGCAATCCTTACTATAGTGTCCAGACTCTCCACATTGAAAGCATTCTCCCAACTTCCTTTTCTTCTTCCTACTGTCTTTGACTATGTGCCCAGTAATCCCATAGAAGTTGCACTTCCTCCTTTCTCTTGACTTGTTGTCCTTGCTATTGTTGTTCTTGCCTCCTTTTCCGGAATCTACCTTCTCGCCTTGAGACTCACTTGCCTTGGCCTCCTTCTTGCCACCCTTATCTTCCTCTTGAAGCAGGGCCATATTCACCAAACTCTCGAAAGTCGCCCCCATGGGTATATGAGACATGGCCAAACCGCGCAATGGCTCATTCAATCCTAGAGCAAAGCGTAGGGACTTTTTCTGAGCTGTGTTAACCAAGTCTAGGCCGAACTGAGCAAGTTGATTAAACGTATCCACGTATTCCCTAACTGTCATGTCCCCTTGCTTTAGAGATAGGAACCTCTCCATCCGAAGGTTCTTTTCTGTCGATGATAGAAACCTCAATCTGAACCTTCTCCTAAAGTCATCCCAAGTCTGAATTGGTCTAGTAGTGGTGGTGACTACCCACCAATATGCAGCTTCCTCTTTCAATAACCATACCGCTAACAGAACTTTCCTACGGTCTTCTATATCAAAGATAGCAAAGAGGTCTTCAGTTTCCTCTAACCAGTTTCTTGCCTCAACCAAAGTCTCCGTCCCAATAAAATTCTTTCCACCCATCGCCTTAAAGTCCTTGCAAATCTTCGCGAAATCCGCTTGTGGATGCGGAGGAGGAGGAACCTCAGCTACGGGAGAAGGAGGAATGTTAGCCACGGGGGAAGGAGGAGGAATGTCCGCGGGGCCGGCTTCATTCGCCCTTGCCTCCATGTACCTTCTAAACCAAATAGGTACTGGTATGCCCTCCAGAATGGCAAAATTATCGGCCATACTGAACTGAAGAAAAAGATAGATTGAGAACGAGGAAACAAAGGATAGTGCTAATGGCTTTTAGGGAATAGCCTTTTAAAATAAACTAGACTTTTCTTGGAAAATACTTAATTGGTTTTGAAAATAGTTTCTCAAAAGGTAAGTTTTAAAAACCTTTTGTTCAATCTCGTAAACCTTATGCTCTGATACCAAATGTAACACCCTACCTCCACCAATGCCACTCTTGCAAGGGCACTGGCTTTGGGGGGCGTTAAACGAGGTAAACATGCATGCAGATATCACACGACAGAACATATAAGAAAAAAAGAGTAGTAAAGCAGCGGATAAAACTAACATTTCAAAACCATAGTCAAGTTACATCAAAGTACTTGGTCATTATTTTCCCACAAAACAAAGTCTAGAACATAAACTGAAAACTGGAAAAAACATAAAGTAACTATCCCCAAAGTAGAATAAAAACATAGCATGCTCAAGTCCAAACCATACATGAGCTATCCAGAAGAGCAACTAAAGATCCAGCTAGGTGCTAGTGTTCCCACCCTGAGAACCTTGGGGGGGGGGGGAAATGGAAGAAAAGAGGCGAAAGAAAACGGGTCAGTCAAAAAGACTGGTAAGCCCTACCTACCATTAGTACAAAAACTAATAAAGTTAACTGGACATGTAAAGCAGAGATGAAACATAGGGTGATAACTGGCATGGTAAAAAGTTAACAAGATAGATCAAGTGTGGCATCGCATATACAAGGTTAAGTTGCACCAGGTGTGTACTAGTATTCCAATCCATGTCAAGTATAAACAAGAAATGATCCCTTGGCCCAAAGTTGGCCCAACATCATGAGGTGACCTAAATCAAGGTCCAACTACTCGGTCTAGTCGATCGGCTCCCTATAAGCCTAACTCGTCGTGTATCGGTGTCATACGGCTTAATCGTGGAATGTAGTTAACTGTGCAAGGTCCACCCGAGGGTGTATCCAGCCCTAAGGTGTAAACCACAGACACAATTCAAACACGCACAGTGTAAACCTACTGGTGCCCATGTTCAACTCCGGATTTAATGTGCACGACCATGGTCCGCCTGAACAACCGGTGCACCCTTCAGCCGTCTCTTTTGGTCTCTTACAATCAGTCCAGTAATCGTGCCCAACCCTAGCATAGTCCAGGGTACCCATGATACTTCCAAGTAGGTTATTGCTGAAAAGGACCACGTAACTAGGATTTCAAGCGGGTTAAGTGTGGTTAACCCTATCCTAACCACGTATTGAGTTGGTCAAGTGTATTCAAGCAGTTTATGACTTAACCCTATCAATACATCGGGTTTAAATGGTTAAATATTCAAGTAGTCCATGTCTTAATCCTACCAATCCATCGTGTTTAATTGGTTAAGTATATTCAAGTAGTCCATGACTTAACCTTACCAATTCATCGTGTTTAATTGGTTAAGTATTCAAGTAGTCCATGTCTTAACCCTACCATGTGGCATTAATTAACTTAATGCACCCAACCTCTCACATTAGACCTCGTTGTGGTTACTAGTTAAGTCGGGCGGGTCCGGGTAGCTTTACACCACAACTTAGTCTAACCTCGGGTTTCAAGTGCGACATGACCAACTACTCACATTGGGTCCTATTGCTTGTAGCCACTAGCTAAGCCGGTCGGCTCCGGGTAGATTTATGCTACAAACTCAACCCAACCTCGAGTTGGCCATTCTCATGTTTTCTAGAAGTCATGTCCAAGTCCATGTTTTCAAGCATAAACACATGTCAAACTTTCATGTCATATTTTCAAGTCATGTTCTCATGTTATTTAAGTTTGCCCAACTACCCATAACGTATTCCCATCGCACGTAAATTCGCATCAACGCAAATAGATCAAAGAGGGAACATAACTATATGACAAGGTGGGCATAAGATGGCAAAGTCTATCACAAATCAAACATGGTGATATTTGAGGCCAAAAGGGGTTCAACATACTAGCATATGGCCTCAACATGTATGATAGCATAAAAGGTGACTTGGCCTCAAACATATCAAATAGCATAAGGGGGATTTGGCCACAAGCATGCATAATAGCATAAGGGTGATTTGGCCACAAGCATATTAAGGAACATGAGGGGTTAAGGTTTTGCCACAAGTTAAACATGGTGGCATATGAGGCAAATGTGTTCATAAACTTGCATATTACATTATAAGCCTCAAAACATGCATGATATCAACTTTAGCATAATAGGTGAAACATGGTCATAAATGACATAGGATGATAGCTAGTGATTCGCATATAACATCATATGCAAGATAACATAAGGGTTATGAGAGTTTCTATGTTGCTTTATGCAACATTTCAAATCAAAGCTCATAGCTTTCTATGCACAAAGTCAAGGTGATAGCCTTACAAACACGCATAGAATAAATCTATGCATAACATGATAGAATCAAAGCACAAATCATACTTAGGCCCAAACTCAAACTTGCAACATGTCATATTTAACTTCATAGTTAGAATCTAAGAGTAGAATAGGGCTTACAATGCTATGAAGACCTATGAAATAAAATAAGATTGAGACGAAGCCACTAGCAACTCTAAAAACCCCCAATCGCATATAAGCTCCAAGTTGTTTTGAGAAACAATAAGCTCCTTTGATTTGTATGAAGAAAGATCCTTGTTTTGATGAAGAAAGGTGGCTCTTTTACTAGCTTAGGACACTCAAATTTTCAAGAAGAGGATGGAGGCCATGTTATGAAGATGGAGGCCATGATCAAGAAACATTGTGGCATAGTTTAGTTGTAGGAATGATTAATGAGGGTTTAGGCTAGGTCTTAGGGTCTTTTTATAGAAGATTAGGTTAGTTTTGGCCATAGGATTAACCCTAGTTCAGATCTGGGCCATCAATTCACGTCACTAGCCTCCAAACATGTCTTGAGAAACAAGTCAGGTGCACCCAGGCCAGACTGGCCGACCACCCAATTCGACCGGGGTGTCGACTGGGCAGTCGACACCACCTGGGGTGTGTCAACTCCCAAGTCGACTCCCCAGTCGACTTGGGGGTGGCGGGAATTTTTCCCACCTCTTCTGCTTGGCTGAATTTGAATTTTGAATTCAAATTTGAACTATTTTTGAACTTGTAATTTTCTGAAAACTTTGACGGGCCATAACTTGGTCATACGGACTCCGATTTTCGAAAACACGGACTCTATTTCGCGTATTTTTCCGAGACGAACGCAATGGCATAGCCCATTTCCCTTGATTCAGATTTTATCATTTAATTCTGCCTTGTTTTATGTTGTAACATGTTATTTAAAAATACGGGTTGTTACAGAATTCCTTACAGCGTACGATTTTGAGATTTTGTACACTCCATGGAAAGCCAATTTTGTGGTTGATGCACTGATTAGAAAGAACGTAATAATCGCCAGTTTTATCATTACGACGTCATTGATTGATAAAATATCTGCTCTTCAGAAGGATGATCACTTCATTAAAAGAATCAAGGAAAGAATACAGAAAGGCAAGACCTTGAGTTTTCAGATAGATGACGAGGGAATCCTAAGGTTGAAAGGCCGAATATGTGTGCCGAACATTGCTAAACTTCGAAGAGAAGTATTAGATGAATGTCACAAAGCCAAGCTTAGTATCCATCCAGGAGTGAGCAAGATGTATATTGATATCAAACGCACTTTCTGGTGGAGATCTATGGAACGAGACATCTCCTTATATGTTAACCGGTGTACTACTTGTCAGCAAGTAAAAAGCGATCAGCAGAAGCTCGCTGGATTGTTGCAACCTTTCGAAATTCCAGGTGGGAAGTGGGAACAGATTTATATGGATTTCATAGATGGTTTTCCCAGGACCATGAAAGGAAATGACAGTATTTGGGTGATCGTAGATCGATTTACGAATACCGCCCATTTCATACCTGTCAGATCGAAGAGAACTGCTTAGAGCCTGGCGTACGTATATTTCAAGGAAATTGTTAGACTGCACGGAATTCCCATGAGCATCGTTAGTGATCGTGACCCAATTTTTGCCAGTAAATTCTGGGAAGCATTCCAAGCAAAATTGGGAACGAAACTGAACCTGAGCACCGCTTATCATCCTCAAACAGATGGTCAAACTGAGAGGGTGAATCGTATTCTTGAAGATCTATAGCGGGCTTGTATTATTGATTTTGGCGGATCATGGGAAGACCATTTACATTTGGATGAATTCTCATATAATAACAGCTACCAGGTGAGCTTGAAAATGTCACCATTCAAAGTATTGTAAGGTAGATCATGCTGATCCCCTGCTTGTTGGGTAGAACCTGGTAATAGACTTGTATTGGGGCTTGATATGAATCGCGATGCTGCGGACAAAGTCGATTTCGTTAAGAAACGATTACTAGCCGCCCAAAGCTGACAGAAAAGTTATGCATATAAGAGAAGAAGAGATATATCATTTGTTGTTGACGACTATGTTTATTTGAAGGTATATCCGATGAGAGGAGTTATCCAATTCGGTAAGAAAGGGAAATTGGCGCCCAAATTCATTGGTTTGTTTCCTATTCTTGAACGGATTGGAACTCTCGCTTATAGGGTTCAATTTCCTGATTGGTTGCCTGGAGTGCATAATGTGTTTCACGTATCTCAACTTCGAAAGCATGTGCATGATCTGGACTTGATCGTGGAAGAAGCAGCACAATGGGATATAGAAATTACTCCAGAATTGGCTGTGAGAAGAGAGCCGCTAAAGATAATTGGCAAAGAAACCAAAGAGCTGAGGAACAAGAAGGTCCACTTAGTCAAAGTGCAATGGAGTGGAGATCCGCGAGATTGTACTTGGGAAACAGATGAAAGCATTAATAAAGCCTATCCTAAGTGCAGGGTGGATATCTCTGATTGACTCTGGTGCAAGGTACATTTACCATATTTTGCATTTCCGTTATGTTCTCCACTTTGCTGTTGTTTTCTTTGCATAGATGTAAACTTTTTAATTATATAGTCTGAATGATTTAAAAGAGTATATGAATTAATTGATACATTTTTTGAAAAGTTAAAAATAAATTGATTGATGTTTGTGTTGTGTGATTGTGGATTTGATTTATTAAATTATTAGAACGATAGTTAATTTAATCAATAAGAGGATGAATGGTAGAATTTATTCGATTAAATCACACATTGAAATAGTTTAAAAATAGATAGAAATATATACATGTGCATTATATATGTTTCAACAGGTAAATGGATTAGCTGTTGAGTAAAGATTTTATTTGCGTGCCCGACAAATAGGTAAACCTTAATGAGTTGGATGCGCAATTTTATTATTATATCAACCCCTGTGAATGCCATTGGATGCAGAGTGCTGGTTGTTTTGTGTGTCATAATAAACGTCGCCATAGGATAGTAACAACTAATTTTGAACTACACTACACGGCATACGTCTTGAAGATAGGCATACTTCATCATATACCACATAAGCATTTGGAGCTTGTGTGACGATGTTGAAGATTTACCGTACGAGCGAGAGGCTTGTATGGCGATGACTATACTCTAAAGGTTGAACTGATGACTGATATGGACCATATAAAATATAACAGTTTTCCAAATTAATAAAAACCCCACACGGGTCTGGAGATGACAATAAACACGTCTCTCTGGTCATTAAGGCACAAAAACCATTTATAGGGTGACGAGAATTTATTCTCTGGAGTTATGATCTATACACACTCCCCTGTGGACACTGGAATATATCACTATAAATATGTGCATGCTTATTAGGATTTATTGGGTACCTAATACGGCCCAATAAATTTCCAAACCCCTCCCCATACATAGGAGGTTATGGCGAAATTTTTCGAAAATTTAGGGTGTTAGCCAAATTTTTGAAGAATTTGTAAATTCTTAGAAACTGAAAAGTTGAAGGATGGAAGCCAAATTGAAAGTAGAGTTGATGAATCAAACCACTTTCAACTTTGTTACTTTTCGGGGATGAAAATTTTTAAGTGGGGGAGATTGTAACAACCAAGAAAAAATGAACCAATTTAAAAAAAAAATTGGCTAAAATAATGAATTTTAAGTATTTAAAATAAATATTTTAGATAATAATGATGAGAAGTATGTTTGAATCGAAGTTTGAAAATAAATATAATTATTTCAAATTATAAACATGGCATGAAATGCACGGCAGTTTCAAAATTTCAATTCAAACTTTGACTGATGTACCGGGTGTAAAAAAAATGGATTTTAGTGAAACCAAAATTATTTAAATATGTTAGTGAATATCTTTCTAATGAATCTAAAAAATCAAAGTTTCATAGCGGGAATTAAAAGTTATGGCCAAATGAATTTTCAGAAAGGTCGTTATAGAGAATATATAGCCCTTGAAAATAGACATTTTGCAAACGACCTCAGAATTCGACGAAACCACTTTTGTTGGATCAAGGATGTCAAATTATTGCTAGGTTTCAAATTTAAAATTTTTTGAAGTTAATATGTGAGCATGGCGAAGAAAAATGTGCTTTGGTCGATTACAGTTAAATTGGATCGACCAAAAAATGGCTATTTTTCAAATGGTCTCAGAATTCGACGAAACTAGTTTTGTTAGGACTGTATCGTCAAAACATAGCTAGATTTATTTTTCGGGAATTTTTAGAATCAGTGTGTTTCCCCGGCAAATTGAAATGTACGTTCAAATCAAATATTGAATGTTTTATATTTTAATTTGAAGAAAAACTGACTGAAATAATCGAATGGGCCTTCGAAACATATCCCATTGTGTTCGGAATGGGGGTATTTAGCCGGGGACGACAGTCGTTGGGTTTGGATTGGAGTTCGTAGGAGATAAGGGGTATTTTAGAAATTTAAAAATATATAAATATAAAAAAACTATTGCCCACATCCGTTTTCTCTCTCCCCGACCGCTTCAACCCTCGACGGTGAAAAGAGCTCCCAACTTCCCGATCAATTTCCGATCGCTCCGATCATCTTTAGACCAGGCTCCAGTTGGGTTTTTTGAAGATCTCATCCCCCTCTTTAAATCCGAACCCCTCTCGCCCTCCCTCACCTCGTTGTCATCGAGAATCGAGCTCCAGAAGCTGCCGCGTTTCGACCTCCGCCTGAGCCCAGATCCGTCGTCGAGTCAGAGGTGGTGCACCTCGCCATGAAGCTGATTCGAAGCTCTACGACGTGCAGCAGTCCGATCGTCGTCAAGCCCCACGGATTTGCCGAAAAACGCAGACCTAGTTTTGAACAAATCAGAAAGGTAACGGCATATTTTATTTAAAATAGTTAATAGCACTTTAAAGCGCTACGGTTTTTGATTTCACTATAAAAATCATATCTTTTTCGTTTCTTTATGAAATTCAGCGAAACAAGAGACAGTGGACTCGTGTGGATGTCTTCTACATTCTAGAAGAGACCGCATATTTTTCTGAGCCTTCTGCAATTTTTGGTGGAGTGGAACCCAATGTGAGATTTTTAATTTATAAACGATACGGAAAACAACGATGTATAAATTATATAGTCGATGTATGAGTTATATAAGCGTTGTACACCTCATGTATAAGCGTTGTATAAGTTGTATGTTCGATGTATAAGTTATATATGCGTTGTAAAAATTATATATGCGATGAAATGACATTGAAATAAGTTGAAGTGAATTAAAATATATTTATATACGAATATATATATATACACACACATACTCCCTTCTTCCACAGACCATGGACGATATTTATTGGTTGTGATATTGTTTGGATTATTTGGTTGATGTGAAATTTGGTGAATAATGCGAGTGGTTGATAAAATTGTTTGTGGTTGAGAATGATTGACTGTGGTTGAAAAATACCCATTTGTGGTTTAAAACAAAATTAGAATAGGTTGTGGAAATGAAAGAAAACATGCTCGCCTGCGTGCGAATTGGATGCATGAAATCCCCATTGTCAAAAACCGTGAGGTTTTAAGGTAGAGCGAGGAGCCTTACTAGGGACAGTCCCGGTTTTAACTACCCTGCCGTTATGCTGTCAAAATTTTCTGAAATATTCATGTGTTAGAATAATTTTCATTTGTTGAAATTATTTTCATATGTTGAAACCGCATTCATGTGTTGAATAGAAATTCATTCGTTGAATAGAAATTCATGTGTTGAATGGTATTAGTGTTTTAAATAAATTGCTTTAACAATAAAAATCACATTTTTATTATATATACGAACTATAGAAAACATTCATGTGCTGAATAGAAATTCATTCGTTGAATAGAAATTCATTTGTTGAATGGTATTCGTGTTTTAAATAAATTGCGGTAACAATAAAAATCATATTTTTATTATGTATATGAACTATAGAAAACATTCATGTGTTGAATAGAAATTCATTCGTTGAATTGAAATTCATGTGTTAAGTGGTATTCGTGTTTTAAATAAATTGTTTTATAATAAAAATCATATTTTTATCATCTATATATATATATATAATTAAATTAAATCGAATTATAGATGATAAAAATATGATTTTTATTATAAAAACAATTTATTTAAAACACGAATATCATTCAACACATGAATTTCTATTCAACGAATGAACTTCTATTCAACACATGAATGTTTTCTATAGTTCGTATATATAACAAAAATGTGATTTTTATTGTTAAGCAATTTATTTAAAACACGAATACCATTCAACAAATGAATTTCTATTCAACGAATGAATTTCTATTCAACACATGAATGTTTTCTACAGTTCGTATATATAATAAAAATGTGATTTTTATTATTAAAGCAATTTATTTAAAACACGAATACCATTCAACACATGAATATCTATTCAACGAATGAATTTTTATTCAACACATGCATGCGGTTTCAACATATGAAAATAATTTCAACAAATGAAAATAATTCTAACACATGAATATTTCAGAAAATTTCGACAGCATAACGGTAGGGTAATTAAAACCGGGACCGTCCCTAGTACGGCTCCTCGCTCTACCTTAAAACCTCGTGGTTTTTGACAATGCGGATTTCGTGCATCTAATTTGCATGCAGGCGAGCATGTTTTCTTTCATTTCCACAACCTATTCTAATTTTATTTTCAACCACAAATGGGTATTTTTCAACCACAGTCAATCATTCTCAACCACAAACAATTTTATCAACCATTCGCATTATTCACCAAATTTCACATCAACCAAATAATCCAAACAATATCACAACCAATAAATATCGTCCATGGTCTGTGGAAGAGGGGAGCATATATATAAATATATATATATACGTATATAAATATATTTCAATTCACTTCAATTTATTTCAATGTCATTTCATCGCATATATAATTTTTACAACGCATATATAACTTATACATCGAACATACAACTTATACTACGCTTATACATGAGGTGTACAACACTTATATAACTCATACATCGACTATATAACTTGTACATCGTTGTTTTCCATATCGTTTATAAATTAAAAATCTCACATTGGGTTCCACTCCATCAAAAATTGTAGAAGGCTCAGAAAAATATGCGGTCTCTTCTAGAATGTAGAAGACGTCCACACGAGTCTACTGTCTCTTGTTTCACTGAATTTCATCAAGAAACGAAAAAGATATGATTTTTACAGTGAAATAAAAAACTGTAGCGCTTTAAAGTGCTATAAACTATTTTAAATAAAATAGGCCATTACCTTTCTGATTTGTTCAAAACTAGGTCTGCGTTTTTCAGCAAATCCGTTGGGCTTGAGGACGATCGGACTGTTGCACGTCGTAGAGCTTCGAATCAGCTTCCTGGCGAGGTGCACCACATCTGACTCGACGGCGGATCTGGGCTCTGGCAGAGGTCGAAACACGGCAGCTTCTGGAGCTCGATTCTCGATGAAGACGAGGTGAGGGAGGGCGAGAGGGGTACGGATTTAAAGAGGGGGAGGAGATCTCAAAACACCCAACTGGAGCCTGGTCTGAAGATGATCAGAGCGATCGGAAATTGATCGGGAAGTTGGGAGCTCTTTTCGCCGTCGAGGGTTGAAGGTATCGGGGAGAGAGAAAATGGTTGTGGCCAATAGGTTTTTTTATATTTATATATTTTTAAATTTCTAAAATACCCCTTATCTCCTACGAACTCCAATCCAAACCCAAAGACTGTCGTCCTAAGCTAAATACCCCTATTCCGAACACAATGGGATATGTTTCGAAGGCCCATTCGGCTGTTTCAGCTAGTTTTTCTTCAAATTAAAATATAAAACATTCAATATTTGATTTGAACGTACATTTCAATTTGCCGGGGACACACATTGATTCTAAAAATTCCCGAAAAATAAATCTAGCTATATTTTGATGATACGGTCCCAACAAAACTAGTTTCGTCGAATTCTGAGACCGTTTGAAAAATGGCCATTTTCTGGTCGATCCAAATTAACTATAATCCACCAAAGCACATTTTTCTTCGCCACGCTCACATATTAACTACAAAAATTATGAAATTTGAAACCTAGCAATAATTTGACATCCCGTATCCAACAAAAGTGGTTTCGTCGAAGTATGAGGTCGTTTGCAAAATGTCTATTTTCAAGGGCTATATATTCTCTATAGCGACCTTTCTGAAAATTCATTTGGCCATAACTTTTGATTCCCACTATGAAACTTCGATTTTTCAGATTCATTAGAAAGATATTCACTAAAGATTTAAATATTTTTGGTTTCACTAAAATCTGTTTTATTTTACACCCGGTACAGTCAGTCAAAGTTTGAATTGAAATTTTGAAACTATCGCGCCATTTCAGGCCTTGTTTATAATTTGAAATAATTATATTTATTTTTAAACTTCGATTCAAACATACTTCTCGTCATTATTATCTAAAATATTTATTTTAAATACTTAAAATTGACTATTTTAGCCAATTTAAATTTTTTAAATTGGTTCAAATTTTTCGGGTTGTTACAATAAATAGGTATAAGCTTAGATCTAGATCATGGTCATGTCAAAATAACTTAAATACACAGGATATAGCAGATCTGATATGATTCAAATAGTCACAGGCTTAGATCCAAGTTATAGTCATGTCAAGAATAACTTTTAAATATTTAGATCCAAAATTAACATAGACTCACTGTGATTGGACCCAGCAAATAGAAGAGGGATTGAAGATATTAAATCACATCTATCTAAACTTGAATAACTCTAGTTGATTGTTGAAGAAGAAAAGATTGGATTTAATCTGGGCAGAGGCAACATCTAGTTCTCCATTGTTTTAGGTGTGGAGAAAAAGAGAAATAAGGTCTTATTTCTAGCCTGAAGCGAACAAACCAAGTCAAGAAAGGAGTCCACATTCAGCCAGAAGAATTCTACCCAGATCTGCCGTGAGGGGGTCGAACCCCTTGGTGTATCGACCCAAGGGTCGACATCCCCTTGATGGGGTCGACACCCCTGGGCGGGAATTTTCCCGCTCCACTTTTCTGTGTGAATTTTGAATTGTTTTGAATTCTGGATTAATATTATATATATATTCTTCTTATGAGTATACGAACTTCAATCCTTAATAACTTCTTCATACGGTGTCCGTTTTACGTAAAGCAGGTGTCTATTTTGACCGGAATTCCGAGATAAACGCAATGGCGCAGTCCGTTTCACTTAATTCTAAATATTTAATTAAGTATTCTTTAATTTATCATATTTAGTGTTATGAAAATTACGGGTTGTTACATTCTCCACTACTCAAAGGATTTTGTCCCCGAAATCTCCAAGTTAAGGAGAATGTATATCCTAACATCCAAATACATTTACTCATCCACCAATCACAGGCATCCATTGTCCTTAAAAATTTCTAATGCTTATATAAACATATGCAAAAGTGTGTGTATTTGTCCCAATACTAATGCGAAAGATCGCGCAGTCTACTAATTAAATTGACCTCCTTAATGCAATATAAGTTAGTGCCATGAATCCATTATGTATGCAAATAATCCTATTATAACATGTAAGTTCTATATGTGTGCACAATCATTCGTCCAAATGCAACATCCATATGACGATACATCCATTTCCATCCATAAAAAGAAGAAAAATGCACACACATCCATATGTAGTATGAGAGTGATTGAGCCGATCTAGTGCCTAATGTGTGTGTATATGCATCCACGAGCAATCACTAGAAAATACTTGCATCCACTTGTATCCATCAAACATAACATGTCTCAAACATATGTTTTCATTCATGGGATTCCTACCTAAAGGTCGAAGATTCGATCGATAGGATATACTTAAATGGTAGAAACAAACATGAATAAAAGATTTGGAAAGGAAATTAAGAACATACCCTTGAAAAGAAAAGGGTACGAAGCGCGAAATTTGTCTTCAGTTTTCCAAGTTGCATTCTCTTGGTTATATCCCCACTGATCTTTCATCAACTTGACCTCTCGGTTGCGTAGCTTCTTAACTTCTGATCCAAGAATACAAGTAGGAACTCGTCTAACTGTCACCTCTCGTTTCACCTCTACTTCTACCAATATACTCGGCTCAACTACTTTTACGGTATCATGCAAAAAAAAGTGCAAATGAGAAACGTGGAAACCATCATGAACGCTAGATAGTCTTCTGGAAGCTTTACTGTATAGGCCATTTGGCCAATCCTTTCTGTTATGGGAAATGGCCATACAAATCTTGGTGCCAATTTCCTTATA
The DNA here is from genome assembly GCA_030737875.1 of Allium sativum. Classification (NCBI taxonomy): domain Eukaryota; kingdom Viridiplantae; phylum Streptophyta; class Magnoliopsida; order Asparagales; family Amaryllidaceae; genus Allium; species Allium sativum. The sequence goes on along the minus strand of JASFAX010001636.1, from coordinate 32,770 downwards.
GATCCAAAGCAAACTACATTACTTAATGGTGACAGCTTAATGAAAACCATGTCTCCACCTCAAATTCAATGTTAGGCATTCCCTTATCTGCGTAGGATTTCTTCCTATACTAAGCTATCTTTATTCGCTATCTAGTAAGATCAATCTTTTCGGAAGTTTCTCTAACCATATCTGGTCCAAGTAGATGTCTTTCTGTAGATTGCCACTAACAAGTTGGTGATCTACAGGGTCGTCTGTATAATGCTTCGAAGGATGCTATGCCAATACTAGCTTGATAACTATTATTGTAGGCGAACTCCACTAAAGGAAGTTGCTCTTCCTAAGTTCCTTCGAAGTCTAGTATACACAGTCTTAAAAGATCCTCAAGAACTCTGTTTACCCTTTCCGTCTTTCCATCGGTCTGAGGGTGATAAGGGGTGCACAAATACAACTGTGTACCTAATGATTCTCGCAAGCTCCTCCAAAATTCACTAGTGAAAATGGGATCATGATCGCTTACGATACTTAAAGGTACTCTATGAAGATGGACTATCTCACGAACGAAAAATGCTGCCAACCATGTCGTCGTCCTCTTACTCTTAACTAGGATGAAATGAGTGCTCTTAGTAAGTCTGTCTAGTACAACCCAAATACTAGTGTTGCCTTTCTTCGATCTAGGAAAACTATCTATGAAATCCATAGAGACACTCTCCCACTTCCACTACGGGACTTCCAAAGGATAAAGTAAACCATCAGGCTTCTTTTGCTCAGCTTTGACTTGCTGGAAAATCAAACATTGAGAAACAAACTCCACCACATCTTTCTTCATCCCAGCCTAAAAGAAAACCCTCTTCACATGTCTGTACATCTTATCACCACTTGGATGAATAGTCATCTTAGAATGATGGGCTTCCTCTAGGATTGTCTTCAACAAACTCCCAATTTGGGGAACACAAAGCCTTCCATCTCATCACAACCACTCTTTATCATCTACAGAATATCTACTGAGGTGAGTACAAGTCTCCCCTTTACTGAGCCCATCCAAGATGTCTAAAATATATTGATCCTCTCACTGCGAAGGTCCTATTTGATCCATAAGAGTAGGTCGCACCTCTAGTGATGCTAATAAGCCAGGAAAAAACTCGGTGGAGGGTCTAATGTCAAAATTCGATATAAACTCCAAGCTTTTCCTCTCCATAAACAGAGGACTTAAGGCCATCCTCTGCCTACTTAGTGCGTTTGCCACCACATTACCCTTGAGCGGGGTTTAAGCAATCTTGAAGTCATAAGATGTTAGGAACTCCATCTACCTTTACAGCCTTAAATTAAGATCCTTCTGTGAGAACAAGTACTTGAGAGATTTATGATCAGTGTACAACTCAAACTTGTCTCCAAGAAAATAATGTCGCCAAGTCTTAAGCACGAATACTATGGCAGCTAGCTCTAAATCATGGGTAGGGTAGTTCTTCTCATGATCCCTTAATTGTCTACCTCCACAACATACTACCCTTCCCTCTTGCATCAGAACCGCACCAAGCCTTGTACCTCATGCATCAGTGTATACTGTAAACACTTTGTTCCCATCGGGCAAGGTCAAGACTAGGGCTGTTGTCAGAGCCCTCTTCAATCGCTAGAAAGCACCATCACAATCCATATCCCATGAAAACGTCAGATTCTTCTTTGTCATCCTAGTGAGTGGGGCTGATATCTTTGCGAAGTCATTAATGAAATTCCTATAATAGTCTGCCAATCCCAGAAAACTTCTCACCTCCGTTGCATTCTTTGGGATCTGCTAATCTTGAACTGCAACTACCTTCGCAGGATCTACTGCTATCCCATCTTTAGAGACCACATGCCCTGGAAATCTCACCTCTTTTCTCCAAAAATATCATTTAGAGAATTTCGCCTTAAGCCGATGCGCACGCAGATTTTTCAAAACTTCCCTTATATGTAAGGCTTGCTCTTCCTTGCTCTTCGAGAAAATCAAGATATCGTCAACAAAGACCACGACAAACTTATTTAAAAACTCCTGAAACACTACTTATCAAATCAACAAAATAGGCGGGTGCATTCCTCAACCCAAAAGGTAAAATGAGCCACTCGAAGAAACTATCTGGAGTCCTAAAAGTGGTCTAGAGTATAATGTCCTTGGCTACCCTCAACTGATGAAACCCCGTGGCCATGTCTAACTAAGAGAAAACTGATGCACCAACAAGCTAGTCAAACAGATCATCTATCCTTGGAAGTGGGTGTCTGTTCTTCATGATGAGTTTATTCAACTCTCTATAGTCTACACATATGCGAAGAAAACCATCCGCCTTAGTTGCGAGTACCACCGGAGCACTCCATTCAGATATGCTTCTCCTAATAAACCCTTTCGCAAGTAGCTCCCCCACTTGCTAAGCTCCCTCCTTTCCCTTGGAGCCATATGGCGCACAGGCAATGCAACTGGCTTTGCATTGTCCAGTAAGTATATACGAAAATTGATCTCATGCCTCGGAAGTAATCCCCGAACCTCATCAAAAACATCTGGATACTCATGGACTACTGGTACAGATCGTAGATTATCGATAGATGTATCAAGTGATTCCAGGAAATTAAGCATGACAGACCCCTTTGGGTCACAAGAAATCTCGAGGGTCTTCCCATGGCAATTCAAAAGTCTAACGACCCTTCTCTCATAATCTAGAATGGCACCATACATGGCTAGCCAATCCATCCATAGAATCAATCCATAGCCCATGAAACTAAGCACATATGCGTCGCATTCAAACTCGGCGCCTAACACAGATATTCTCAAATCCCGACAAATCGTGGACAAATGAGTCGTACCACCAATGGGGTTTGAGACAACAATGGGATCCACCACATACTAGTACTAAGGTGTGGAGACTCAACCACATAAGCTGATATAAATGAATGCGAAGCGCCAGAATCAAAAAGAGTTCTAATCGGATGATTGGAAAGAGAAATCAAACCTTCGGCGAAAACTTTCCTACCTTTATATGGAGCACTAGTCACGAGAGCATGCACCTGCCCTCCAAAAGCTCCTGCCCTTTGACCTTGTCCTTGCTTCTTCGGGCACTCCTTAAAAAAGTGTCTGACCTCTCCACAACTGAAGCAAGCATTCTTCCTTCTTTTGCATCCTTTTACCAAGTGACCCTCGCATCTGCAATTTTGGCACTTCCTCTTACCCTTAGCCTTGTTATTCTTTCTACCCTTCTTTTATTGTTTTTGTTGTCCTTTCATCGACCACACTTTCTTATTTTATGTTTCCTCCGCCTTAGTTTCTTTCTTTTCGCCTTTGTCTTCTTTGTGCATCAATGCCGTATCAACGAGCCTTTCAAAAGTTGCTCCCATCGGAATATGAGACATAGCTAACCCATGGAGGGATTAATTCAATCCTCTAGCAAACCACAAAGCTTTCTTATGCGGGGTATCCACTAGATCCAACCCAAACCTCGCTAGTTGATTGAATTTGTTGACATACTCTTTGACAATCATACCTCCTTGCTTGAGTGCTAGAAACCTTTCCATTTGCCAACTTTTCTCAGCTTGAGAAAGAAAGTTCATTTCAAACCTCTGCCGAAAATCATCCCAAGTCTCCACTGGATGCCCTGGTTGCGTCATTTTCCACAAGAATGAATCCTCATCTTTCAGTAGCCAAGCAGTTAACTGAATCTTCCTACGATCATCCACTTCGAAAATTCCAAACAAGTCCTCCATCTCTTTAAGCCAATTCCTTGCTTTTACGAAAGTTTCGGTTCCTCGGAATGGCTTTCCACGCATAGCATAGAAATATTTGCAGATCTTAGAGAAATTATTTGCTCGTGGAGGAGGAGGATGAGGAACAGCGGGCGCAACTGGGGGAGGAACGTTTGTTGGACCATCGGCAGGCGCCGTGGCCTCTTGATACCTATGGAACCCGCCTGGTATCGTAACTCCCTCAGAAATATTGGGTTCCTCAGACATGCCGGAAAGAAAAGAAAAAGGGATTTAGACAGAGAATCGAAAGATAATACATATAGCTTTAGGGAATATGTCTTTCAAAATAGACTTTTTCTTTTGAAAATGCTTTTTTAAAACCTTTTTGAAAACAATTTTCAAAATCTTTTATCTGATTTGGTAACCTTCAGCTCTGATACCATGTGTGAAACCCCATGTCCGTTAATGTCACTCACTATGAGAATGCATTAAGTTTCATGAAGCATTATAGGTAAATAGAAACAAAAACATTATAAGACAGATATAAAATAGCAGTGGAATTTAAAATTTTATTTAAGAAGAAAACATCGTAGTTCAAAATACGGTTACATTATATGTCTGAAATGCATAAAACCTAGTACATCATAAAACTTCTATCTTGTACATAAAAAATCAAAGTTAAATAATAAAAGATGCACAATCCCCAAAACATATTCATAGTAGAGAGATATGAAATCAAGCAGTACATCTAAGCAGCTCCAAGCAAGATGAAAGCAGAGTCCTAATCAAGCTTGAGTATTTCCACCCTGAGAACCTTGGGGGGAGGGGAAATGGAAGAGAAAGAAGAGGAAACAAAATGGATTAGACATAAAGTCTGGCGAGTCCAGTTACTTTTAGCATAAAAATAAGTAAAAGTATCATGATAGGCATGTAAAGTGGATAAGAGAGATAACATCATAAAAGGAAGGTATGACAAGGTAAACAGGATAAGCATGATAGAATGTATTGCGCTTCTCTGAGTACTTTCTCTTTCTCTCTTTCTCTGCACCAATACTAGTATAACCAAAATGAGATGATCCCAACAACTATAAGATGGTAGACTTAGGCGTACTTATAGTGAGAGGTTTTAACCACATACAACCGACAGGCAGCCTAACATACAAGATTTACCCATAAGGACAATAACTGGCTCCTAAACATACCAAAGTCTGGATGTACCCTAATTACTACCCCCAATCGATTGGCTCCTTACTCCGAAGATATCCTGTGCTGGCCCCACAGTAGGATGTATCACTTCCTAGAGTGGCAACCCTTCATTTTCAGGATGTGTACAACCATATCTACTGATGTCATGGCGTCTAAACCTCCTCAGTTGGACCCATGCACGCACATGACCCCATCGGAACGCACCACACACACCACCCCTCCGTTTGGATCTCATATAATCAGCCCAGTAAGCATACCCCGACTCGGACTAGTTCGGAGTACTCGTTTGATACCTATATATGGGTTACTCACTGAAACGGGTCCCACACACAAGATGATACAGGCTTCCACCTACGCTTGCATCCCCACTAGGTTTTCCACAGGTTATGCCATACTAGAGTAAAAGATTGCATAACCCCAACGATTAAGTTTGTGGGCTTGTATATAAATATTACCCACCAACCCAAGATATACTTAACCCTCCCGCTGTTTCATACAATTTTACTTAACCCTTACTCAAGTTAACATATACAATCCATATGGATTCAACTAGGTTAAGTATTCAAGTTTATTACCATATTCATTTATGGTTATAATACACTAGACCTCCTACATTAAGCCTACAACTTGTGGATGTTGGATATGTCGGCCGGTTCCGGGCAGACTTCTTCCACAAGTTGGGCCTAACCCCGTATCTTAGCACGTCACGTGTTTATGCATTTAGACCCCTCACATTAGATTCACCACTTGTTGTCGCTGGATATGCCGGTCGATTCCGGGCAGACTTCCACCAGAAGTGTAATCTAACCTCGTGTCTAAGCGCGGTTATAGTTTTCTAATTAATGTAATTCTAGGCATTTCAATTATAAACCATTTATTCCTATGTCATTATATGTTTTCATGCTCCTTTCCCAAGTCATGTTCATAATGAACCATATTCCCCAAATTAAGGCTTTTAATCACAATTGTGGTTTATGCCCCAATCTACATTCATGTATTACATTCAAAATTTGCCCAAATTTCCTAGTACAAGTTATGCCCCAATTTTAACGTTTTCCCCTCGTTCCCAATTTTACGTGTTCGCATATTTCAGCGGCATGCCTAGGCTCGAAGGTAGCCTAACTATAAAAAACAAAAGGGAAAAGAAGAAGGGAAGAGGACAGAAATGATCACAATAACAAGATTGATATATAATGGCAGAAATAGGCACAGAGACTAACAAACATACAGTGACAAAGTTAAGCATAATGACAAGATAGGCATATAGGAACAGATCTGATGAACATGTGATAGTAGAATTAATTCTAACATGATAGGGACATCATAAACAGGCATGATGAGATCTAAGTAATGAATTAGATCAACTAACAATGGTAGATCTGACATGATAAATAGGTATAGGCTTAGATCTAGATCATAGTCATGTCAGAATAACTTAAATACACAGGTTATAACAGATCTGATATGATTCAAATAATCACAGGCTTAGATCCAAGTTATAGTCATGTCAAGAATAACTTTTAAATATTTAGATCCAAAATTAACATAGACTCACTGTGATTGGACCTAGCAAATAGAAGAGGGATTGAAGATGTTAAATCACATATATCTAAACTTGAATAACTCTAGTTGATTATTGAAGAAGAAAAGACTGGATTTAATCTGGGCGGAGGCAGCATCTAGTCTCCATTGTTTCAGGTGTGGAGAAAAAAGAGAAATGAGGTCTTATTTATAGCATAAGCCAACGAACTAAGTAAAGAAAAGACTCCACATTTAGCTAGAATAATTCTTCCCAGATCTGTCGTGAGGAGGTTGGCCCCCACTTAGTGTGTCGATCCAGAGGTCGACACCCTCTTGATGGGGTCGACACCCCTTTGATGGGGTCGACACCCCTGGGCAAGAATTTTTCTGCTCCCCTTTCAGTGTGAATTTTGAACTGTTTTGAATTCTGGATTACATATATATATATTCTTATTATGCGTATACAAACTTCAATCCTTAATAACTTCTTCATACGGTGTCGGTTTATGCAAACCAAGTGTCTATTTTGACCAGAATTCCAAAATGAACGCGAATGCAATGGCGTAGTCCATTTCACTTAATTCAGAACATTTAATTAAGTATTCTTTAATTTATTGTCTTTAGTGTTGTGAAAATTATGGGGTGCTACATAAAAGATTCAAACCTCAGATTTGGATGCTTTCAGGTGAGCGGGAAATTTATATATACGTTTACAATAACACATTTATCTCATTTGTATTAGGTCTAAAGTTTATATGCCTATTTTCATCAGATTTTCTTATTATATTTTTGTAATAGAATTAGAATCTATCAGAACTGATTATAGAAATTGTTAAAACTTGTGAATTGCAAATTGTGGTTATGCATAATATTAATTGTAGGATTCTCAAATTTGTATGTACATATTCCTATAGTTATGAGCACTGTAGATCTAGAAATTAGTCCCATGTAAACACCAATTAGATGTATACATTCCAGATCTATAGTTCAGTGTTGAATAATAAATTATGTGAATTTGGATAAAAAAGACATGATTGGTAGATTATGTGATTGTATATTAAAAGAAATATGCCTGTTTGTATTAAATATTGTTAGATTTTGGATTGATTGTTGTAAATATGTCGTTTTCCTCCTTTTGAATATAAGAGGCATTATTTTGATATAACAAGGGATATAATATAAGGATTGAAAAAAAGGAAAAGTGGTGCAAATGTACGTATAAAAATAAATACATATATTTGTGCTTAGTTCACATCAGCTATACCAAATTATAAATTAACATATATATCTTGTGATTTGGAAATATGTCAAGTCCAATAATTAGGCATAGTTTACAATGATTACGGCTAATGGTCTTTTTGTAAGATTTGAAACCTTTTGGGAAGATTGAATGCAAAAAGAATGTTTGTTTGTAAATTAAACCAAATCACTAAATTTAAAAGAATAAATAATAATAATAATAATAATAAAAGATAACTACGTTGACCGCATGAAAACATAGAATATAAATATATACATATTATCCGTCCAAATCAGCGTAAAATGGTAGAATATACATTGTATTGAATGTTTGAATGTTCGAATGATGTTCAATTGTGAAATTATATGAAAATGTAATCCATATTGGATTAATATATTTTTGGTGACCATTTGTAGCAATTCATATAATTAATTGCTATAAATAGGACCGCAAATCAATAAATAACAATTATAACCAAGGTTGATTGGGGAAAGTAGATATAATAGGATTATGGTTACAATTTCTAAATTAATTAGGATTAATGTTGTACGCCCCAATTAGGAAATTTAAATTATAACCGCATTTATACACGAGGTTAAGCTTAAATTTTGGTAGAAGTCTGCTCAGAACCAGTAGGCAAATCCAGCATCTACAAGCGGTCTGCTTAATGTAAGGGGTCTAATGTGAATGTAAATGTACTAAGGCACGGGGTTAAGTTCAACTTGTGGTAAAAGTTTGCCTGGAACCGAACGACAAATCAAGCATCCACAAGTAGTCAGCTTAATGTGAGAGACCTAGTGCATGAATATATATAGAAATATATAACAATCAACTAATAAATAGAAAAATAAATAAGATTAGTAATTGTATGTTAGGATTCAACAAGTAGATACTTCAGGACTGATAAAATAAAGATATCCAAAGTTAAGGGTTGCCTTAGGAAAAATGTAACTGTTATGGTCATAAATAACAATAAACTTATGTATAAGAAAGAAAGAGGGTTTATGGGTATTGAATTGTCGTTTAAATACTAAGTCCAATTAGGGAAATATTCGGATGAATATCCTAGCGTAAAGAGGATATAACTTTCCTTATTTATATTAATGAATATAGAACTTATAATTAGAAATAGAGTTGGATTTAGTAGGTTAATTGTAACCCGCATTCTACACATCGGAGGATCGTAGAATATTTATTTCCTTTTCGTATGAAGTCATATGGTCATGTAACATTGGGGAACGACTATTGGGGTCATTTCCCATGTTCATGATTTTTGTCGATTTTCAAATGACCGTTTTGTCCCTAGCTGATATTGTTTTGACCATAACTTTTGATTGGTAAGGAGTTTTGACCTGAAACCACTTCCATTAGATCTGGATAACGGGCTTACTATTTGGGAGATATGGCTGAATTAAGGTTTAGAAGGTGAAAAACTGCTTAATTGGGCTTAACCGGGTGATTAGCAGCTAGGCCCATTGGGAGATTTCGAGATTAGGAGTATATGAGTGCTGCTAGGGTTTAGAAAACATTCTTTTTCAGTATTTTTCAGCCGCCACTAACTTCCTTTGAACCCTAGCCATGGCCTCCACTTTCTAAATCTCTTCAAAACACCTCTAAATCACTTTCTTATCAAGCATTAAGCTAATCAACATCAAACCAAGCCAAGATAGCATCAAATCAGAGTTGGGGCTGCTGCTAAGCATTAGGATTCGACCCAAAATAGAGAATATTTCAGATCTATAGTTTAATTTGTGGCAAAGGTGAGTGATTTGCATTGTTTTTCACTAATTATTGCTAATTACGGTAATTAGCAAAGATTAGTGAAACTATAACTCAGAAAAATTTAGAAAATTTTGTAAAATTCCATAATATTATTTTATGCCTCTGATATGAATTTGGGTTAATTTGGACTAATTTTGCTAATCCCAGAATTTGGGGATTAAACGGTGATTAGTGATAATTAGCGAAAAGTTGCATCATAAAAATCTGGAAAAATTTGTAAAATTCTAAAATATTATTTTAGGGCTCTGATAGAAATTTGGATTGATTTGGTTAAGTTTTACTAATCTTTTCATTAGTTGTTGTTAAACATGCTTAAGTGGAAAATAAGGGTTTTTCGGTATGTTTGATCCGTTTTGACATATCATATTGTTGTTTTGCTGTTGGTGGATGTTTATACATGTTGCTATGGCTGTATGGTTTGCTTTGTGATTGTTTAGAATAGTTAGAATGGTCAAAAACGCTGTCGTGTGGCGTAAAACAGTCACTGGAAAGAAGTGCAGGAAATTAGCCAAACCGGATCGGATCGGAGGAGGAGAGCACGAACCGAACTGGAAGCATCATGAAGCTCCGACCTGACCCGATCGTGGAGCACTACTCGATTCGAACCGCTAGTGGATGGTGGCACTGAACCGATCCCTTGCATTTGAAGCTCCGATTTGACCCGCTCATCTGGAGAGCCATCCGACCCGAATCGCTTGGAGACCCCGATCCGATCAGGAGTCGAGCTCGAACTGGTGATGAAGACCCGACCCAATCCGCAGCCCATCATGAACCGATCGCGATCCAAACCGAACCAATTTGGATGGAGAAATCTGACACAACCCGATGTGGATGATCACAAACAGGACTACTTCGAGGAGCACGATACGAAGCATAGTGAAGAGGTGCATATCCGAACCGATCCGGAGAAGACCAAAACCCGAGATGCAAAGGTAGTCCAAATGGGAAGTTTGTACTCAGGATCCAATTGGTAACCAATGAGTTAACTTCATGATTGGACTTTGCTGCGGGACGTGTGCAAAGGGTTTGTCGGTATTCATAACTTTTGTTCACCGCTGAGAGACGAATAGTGGGCTTGTAGTGATAGTTGTACAGGGGTTGGACTCCGTCAGGGCCCAAAGGATCAGGTGTCCAAAAAGTGGATATTGTATGCTTTACGCGCTGAGTAGGAGATGTGAGGATGGTTGCTATGCTTAACCGTTTGCCATCACTATGACATGCACACCCTCTCCCCCGTATCTTTACACCATATGTTAGTGACGCCTTAGAGTATTGTACGGTGTGTAGTGCTAACTCTTTTGTTGCAGGTCCAGGTTCAGGTATGATTGGATTATACCTGTTATTGTTCTGTTTTGTTGCTTATCGCTCATACCAGACTTTCGTCTGACCTAGAGTTTTATGTCTCTTCTTATTACTCTGAGTGCTCCTAAATGAATAGACTAGAGACAGGTTAGGTGGTATGCACGAGTAGTTGTACCGAAGACGAGTGGGAGGCTCCCACGTATGATATATAGATATTCTCCCTGTGTTGTTTAAGGTCACTGCTTGGGCATTAGTAGTGTACCTCCTTCTTTTGCTTTCTTTTGCTTTAGAGACAGTTTTAAAGTTGTAATAATGTTGTTGGATCATAAGCTGTATTTTGGATTTCCGCTGCTATGATGATGATGGTTTTAGTTTTCAGCTTATGCACTGTCTTGCCTGTTTTATGCCAAGTATGTTACTATTATATTTTATTCCTTGCGCTGTGAGACATTCTACATGTTTCTTTGTTAGTTCTTTCATCTTCTTTCCTTTCTTTGATAACCGACCCGTGCTAGCGGACATGTGTACAGCGCACTTTCGGAGGAAATGTCAGTTAATGCAGGGCGGGCCGTCACACTTGGTATCAGAGCTCTTGGTTGCGTAGTTAAACTAGGGAAAGACACCAGGGAGAGATAATACGTATATGAGAGCATGTATTTGTGATTATTTTGGTTTTCAAAAGTTATATATATATATATACTATTAGTATATCCAAGGATGAAGTCGCATTGCACTAGCACCACTATGGAGATGGTTAATTGTTTTCTCTTTACAGACTGAATGATGAGCCAATATACGAGGGGTACTAGTAGAGGAGGCAATAATGGGAATGTTGCTGTGATGAGGATGATGTTTACTGGCCTCATGAGAGAGATGCTTAGGGATGCTCGAGAACCGTTCCTAATGCTGCTAATGGTGGTGGTGCAGCAGTGCAGGCGCCTAGGGTCGATTTTGCCAAGTTAAACAAGGATTACACTGGTCATGGTGGGAATCCGTTCCATGGAACGGAGTCGGCTACAGAAGTTCAAGATTGTCTAGATAGTTGTGAGTGCATCGTCGAAGATTTGGGAATCGATGACGCAATGAAGAGGAAGCTAACATCGCATCAACTACAAGGACGAGCTATGAATTGGTGGAATGCTATTAAGGCAACTACTCCTGAGGATCAAGTTAGTTGGAATCAGTTTAAGACTCGCTTTTGTGATAAGTTTATTCTAGTTGCTCATAAATCAGAATTGTTCAGGAAGTTCTTGGAGCTTAAGTAGAATGGTAGAGCAGTCTCGAAGTATATTGCCGAATTCGACACTTTATCGAAATATGGATTGTCCCTTATCGATACAGTTGAAAAGAAGAACGAAAAGTTCATAACTTGTTTAGATGGGTACTTGGGGGAAAGACTTATAAACCATATCGATGAGACGTTCGAGTCTATTGTAGGAAAGGTATTAAGGTCAGAGAGCCTTTTCCCTAAGTCAAAGACCGAAGTTGCTATTGCATCTACAGAGGAACCAATGCCGCAGGTAGGTGGTGAAGGCAAGAAGAATTCTCAGAACAAGAGGAAGTAGAACCCGACCAAGGATGGTCAGAATAAGAAGAATAAGAATGGTGGCGTGAGCTTCAGTTGTGGCAAGAAGGGCTACTATGCCAGAGATTGTCGAGAAAAGCCTGGGGAAAGGAAGTGCTTTAACTGCGGCCAGGCAGGACACCACAAGGATGATTGTCCACAACCTCCTAGGGAGAAGCAGATTGTGAAAACGTATGCTATCAACGATGTTCCTTCTTCGTCGAATGCTCCAACTGCGGCGTAGAAGGGGAAAGACACCGTTATCAAAGGTATTCTTTCTATTTAAGATGTTTCTGTTCGAGTATTGTTTGACAAACCCAAGATAGTCGATAGACCTTTAGTAGTGACGAACCCAGTTGGTGGCTTGACTAGCCTTAGTATGATTTGCCGTAACGTGGTCTTATCGAGTCATGGATGTATGTTTGTTTGTGATTGCTTTGTTTTGGGCTTTACTGGGTTTAGCATTATTTTGGGAAGTCGATCTACTGTAAAGGAATAGGGTGGTATTAGGTAACTACCTAGTGATGGCGATAGTAAATGGAGTTAAAGAAGCTGAGAGGTAATCGTTGTAATAAGTTCTAGTTGTCTCTGGGAGGCAAATGAGTGCTCCAGTGCTTAGTTGTTTTGCTAGTATCACCTCACGTGGATTGTCTGAATTTGGAGGAGATGTTCCTTGGGTGCTTGTCTGATTTTGGTTTAGGCCTTTGGGGCTTGTGCTTGGAGAATGTCGAATTCGACTAGGATGGTTTGTGTGAGAGATAAATAGTTGTTGCGATTCTTCATTGGATGATATCTTGGTTTACTCGAGGAGTGATGGGAAGTAGTGACATGATAAGACTGTTCAATGGTATAGACTGGCCCGAGTTAGACTCGATAAGGTTATGAGATAGCTCGACTGGGACTCAAGGAAGATGAAAAGTAATGGATTGTTTAGGACCCTATTCCGATGTTCTCTTTGGATAGTAGAACTTTGAAGAAATAGGATGTGTTCATTGATCATGGAAGATGCAACGAAGATTAGGACGATTCAAGTTGGACTTGAACTCATAAAAGAAAATGGGTGTTCGTTGATCTTGGAGATGCAATGAATAGGGAGACGACTCACGTTGGACTAGAGTTTGTCAGTAATGGATACTCAAGACTAGGTCTGAGTTATAGATTGACTCGAGTTGGACTCGAGAAGGCTGCAAGGAATTGGATTTGGCTCGAGTTGGACTCGAGAAGGCAGCAAGATAATGGATAGACTTGGGTTGGACTCAAGTATTTTAGGCGGACTTAAAGCAGGGGTATTTGGGGATGCCCGTTACCTTGGATCCGTTGGACGTGATCTAGTTATCCTTGGAGGATAAAACGTACATTGGACGTACGGTAGTCCGTTTGGAGGCTGGGCTTCCATTAGTTCTTGATATTGGTTAGACCAGACATATAAGAATCGACATATTGGGTTTGGTTAGACAAGTCATGTAGGAGTGGACGTGTTCATGGCTTTAGCAGGTGATAGGTAGGACTTGTTTGATGGATGTTATGGTTGCTATGTTTGTCCCTATCTTTCTTCTCTTGAGTAGACTATCACCTGTAGGGTTCTAGCGATGGCAGTATAGACGGACATTAGGCTATGTATCAGTGCAGTGGGGTAGTCATTACCCCATTGGGCAGAGTGATCGTAGCAAGGCTATGAGCCAGTGTAGTGATGTTGTCATGACTTCATGGGGCAGAGTGGACATAGCAAATGATTTAGGTGCAGTAACAGTTGCATTGAGTAGGAGGCATGCCAGTCTAGAGGTTATGTTTCTGGGTTGGAAGCAACTAGAGTATATCACAGGATATGATTTCAGACCCAAGAGTGAATTGAATTCAAAAACGCTAGTAAGCTTGACGATTAGATCGATTTTAATTGAGTGGATTGGTTCCAGTTAGAAGGGCGATCCTAACCTATTAGAAATCATCTCTAGGGTAGATATGAGTATCGATGGAAAGAGAATGATCAAGCAAGGATTTGATCGAGAAGGATGGCTTCGAAAGAATGGGGGACTAGTTGTATCCAATGTAGACGGACTGAGAGATGAAGTGCTTAGAGCATATCATCACTCAAAACTGACTATACATCCCGGTGGTGACAAAATGTATTGAGACATGGATCAAACCTACCACTGGGAAAGGATAAATAAGAACGTTGGGAAGTTTATGTCCAAATGCATGAATTACCAGTTAGTTAAAGCTGAGCAAAAGAAGCCTAGTGGGTTGTTACAACCATTAGAAATTCCTAAATGGAAATGGGAACAAGTCTCATTGGATTATATTGATGGTTTACCAAGGACTAGGTCATCTCATGATGGTATTTGAGTGAATCGTATACTAGAGGATCTTTTGAGAACTTATATATTGGATTTCCGAGGGTCATGGGATGGCCATTTGTAACTGGTTGAGTTATAGTTATTAGCCCAGTATTGGTATGGTTCCAATTGAAACTTTGTACGGAAGACCGTGCAAGGCACCATCGTGTTGGTTGGAGAATGGTGAGAAATTTGAGCTTAGACCAGAAATAATAAGAGGGACTTCAGGCAAGATCAAGGTTATCCAACAGAGAATGAAGACTACCTAAGATAGGCAGAAGACTTATGTCGATAAAAGACGAAGAGATTTGGAATTTTTCGTTAACGACTTGGTGTTCGTCAAGGTTTCTCCGTTAATGAATGTGATTTGTTTTGGTGGGAAAGGTAAGTTAGCACCAAGGTTTGCTGGTCCATTTTCAGTTCTTGAGCAAGATGGGAATTTGACATATAAAGTTGAGTTACCGAACAAGACGGCGGGGGTTCACAACGTATTTCATGTTTCCCAATTAAGGAAGTTTGTGCAAGACCCTAATGTGGCTATTTCACCAGATCAGTTGGACGATATCGAGGTTGAACCCGAGGTGGCTGGGAACCGCAAGCCTATGCGTATTGTTGGGAACGATACAAAGCAGCTTCGAAGGAAGGCAGTGAAACTAGTCAAAGTTCAATGGGGTGATGATGAGAAAGGCTGCACTTGGGAAACAGAGGAGGACATAAGGAAGAAGTATCCAGAACTCTTTGCCTGGTAAGGTTTTGGTAATGATAGTTCTTCCCTTGTTAGTACACCGCATGCTAGGATAGGCTTGTTGTGTTGTTTTGTATGTTTTATTGTTTGAAAATGATTGATAAGCATGCGGAATTCTTTTTATGTTTCGGTTAAGGAATTTCGGGGATGAAATTTCTTAAGGGGGGAGAATGTAACGACCCGCATTCTACGCATTGGAGGATCGTAGAATATTTATTTCTTTTTCGTATGAAGTCGTATGGCCATGTAACATTAGGGAACGACTATTGGGGTCATTTCCCATGTTCATGATTTTTGTCGATTTTTAAATGACTGTTTTGCCCCTAGCTGATCTTGTTTTGACCATAACTTTTGATTGGTAAGGAGTTTTGACTGAAACCACTTCCATTAGATCCGTAGGATGATTTACCTTTCCGTAGAGTGTCACATTAGCCAAATGGACTTACTGTTTGGGAGATATGGCTGAATTAAGGTTCAGAAGGTGAAAAACAGCTTAATTGGACTTAACCGGGTGATTAGCAGCTAGGCCGATTGGGGGATTTCAGGATTAGGAGTATATGAGTGCTGCTATGGTTTAGAAAACATTCTTTCCAGTATTTTTCAGCTGCCACTAACCTCCTTTGAACCCTAGCCATGGCCTCCACTTTCTAAATCTTTTCAAAACACTTCTAAATCACTTTCTTATCAAGGATTAAGCTAATCAACATCAAATGAAGCCAAGATAGCATCAAATCAGAGTTGGGGCTGCTGCTAAGCATTGGGATTCGACCCAAAACAGAGGATATTTCAGATCTATAGTTTAATTTGTGGCAAAGGTGAGTGATTTGCATTGTTTTTCACTAATTATGGCTAATTAGGGTAATTAGCGAAATTATAACTCAGAAACTCTATAAATTTTTTTAAAATTCTAGAATATTATTTTATGCCTCTGATATGAATTTGGGTTAATTTGGACTAATTTTGCTAATCTCGAAATTTAAGGGATTTAGGGGTGATTAGGGATAATTTACGAAATTTTACATCATAAAAATCTGGAAAAATTTGTAAAATTCTAAAATATTATTTTTGGGCTCTGATAGAAATTTGGATTGATTTGGTTAAGTTTTACTAATCTTATCATTAGTTGTTGTAAAACATGATTAAGGGGAAAATAAGGGTTTTTCGGTATGTTTGATCCGTTTTGACATATTATATTGTTGTTTTGTTGTTTGTGGATGTTTATACATGTTGCTATGGCTGTATGGTACGCTTTGTGATTGTTTAGAACAGTTAGAATGGTCGAAAACGCCATCGTGTGGCATAAAACAGTCGTTGGAAAGAAGTGCAAGAAATTAGCCGAACAGGATCGGATCGGAGGAGGGGAGCATGAACCGAACCGGGAGCATCATGAAGCTCAGACCCGACCCGATCATGGAGCATTCCCGATCCGAACCGTTCGTGGATGGTGGCACCGAAACGATCCCTTGGATTTGAAGCTCCAATTTGACCCGCTCATCTGGAGAGCCATCCGACCCGAACAGCTTAGAGACCCCGATCCGATCAGGAGTCGAGCTCGAACCTGTGATGAAGACCCAACCCGATCCACAGCCCATCACGAACCGATCGCAATCCGAACCGAACCGATTTGGATGGAGAAATTCGATCCAACCCGATGTGGATGATCACAGACAGGACTACTTCGAGAAGCACGATACGAAGCATAGTGAAGAGGTGCATATCCGAACCGATCTAGAGAAGACCAAAACCTGAGATGCAAAGGTAGTCCAAATGGGAAGTTTGTACTCAGGATCCAGTTGGGAACCAAAGAATTAACTTCACGATTGGACTTTGCTGCAGGACATGTGCAAAGGGTTTGTCGGTATTCATAACTTTGGTTCACCACTGAGAGACGAATAGTGGGCTTGTAGTGATAGTTGTACGGGGTTGGACTCTATCAGGGCCTAAAGGATTAGGTGACCAAATAGTGGATATTATGCTTTACGCACTGAGTGAGAGATGTGAGGATGGTTGCTATGCTTAATCGTTTGCCATCACTATGACATGCACACCCCCTCCCCCGTATCTTTACACCATATGTTAGTGATGCCTTAGAGTATTGTACGTTGTGTAGTGCTAACTCTTTGGTTGCAGGTCCAGGTTTAGGTATGATTGGATTATACCTGTTATTATTCTGTTTTGTTGCTTATCACTCATACCAGACTTTTGTCTGACCCAGAGTTTTATGTCTCTTCTTATTACTCTGGGTGCTCCTAAACGAACGTACTAGAGACAGGTTAGGTGGTATGCACGAGTAGCTGTGCCGGAGATGAGCAGGAGGCTCCCACGTATGATATATAGATATTCTCCCTTTGTTGTTGAAGGTCACTGCTTGGGCATTAGTAGTGTACCTCCTTCTTTTGCTTTCTTTTGCTTTAGAGACAGTTTTAAAGTTGTAATAATGATGTTGGATCATAAGTTGTATTTTGGATTTCCGCTGCTATGATGATGATGGTTTTAGTTTCCAGCTTATGCACTGTCTCTCCTATTTTATGTCAAGTATGTTACTATTATATTTTCATTCCATGCATTGTGATACACTCTACAGGTTTATTTGTTTGTTCTTTCATCTTCTTTCCTTTCTTTGATGACCGTCCCGTGCTAGCAGACATGTGTACAGCACACTTTCGGAGGAAATGTCGGTTAATGTGGGGCGGTCCGTCACGTTAACAATGTAAAATATTATTAGTCATACGAACCTCTGACGATAATGAAGTGTGTGCATACAATATTTCCGCATAGAGGGACTGAACGGGAATGACTTAATAACGTAATCCACTTTATCCAAAAAGGGAAAGTATTAAAAGGTAAGGGGGTATGAACCTAATAACCTTCGGGTATAGTACGCCTCTTTGGGCTTAAGCGGCTGGGGTTGAAGTGTTCACCTGGGAATAGGTCTTTCAGTTTAGGGGTCTTAAATGGTAGATATGTGTGGGTCTACCCAAACCTGGAAATTAAAATGTCAGATATGGCTACCTATCCTACAAGAAGTAGTAAGCGACTAAGGGGGTTATCTAATAAGGTCAGCTAGATGGTATAAATAATGATAAAATACCATCTCTCACCTTATATGGGGTAAGGATATATGTGTGAATGATGGAATCCTTAACTTGTAGGGCATGTAGATAGTGCCCTCTAGTTTATGTTAACGTCGAATCAGTTATCGAGGAATAATAAGTGACCAGAATGAAAGTGGGTGTATATATATATAGAAACTTCACAACTAGGGGTCTAACCTTGATTAAATAACCATCCATGTTCTGGTATAAAGGCTTCACCAATATGTGCGTAAACAATCTATCTCGGTATTATACTTTGGGAATAATACTTGGGTAAGAGTAGTACAGTCGTGCGTAAACATTTACAAGGGCAGGCTAGAATCACTAACCTTGGTAGGCTTACATCTTTGGTTGAACCAAAAGGGATACTTATGTGAATTATAATTAGTGTTTTACATTTCCTTTCCCCAGAATCTTGTTGTTCTGGCCCCTCCTCCTCATCACAACCACCCAAGTTTTTTAGTGTAGGTCGGGTTCCCATCGGTGTTTAAGTTTGGCTTTCGGTTCTCGTTCTCTCTCATGCTCGGTATTGGCAAAGTGGCTTACTTTGAAAAAGGTAGTTACTTGATTTAATACTAATATGTCCTATTTCGCTTCCGCTGTGAGATATCTTATTGTACTCTGATTATTCTCATGCTCATTTATTGCAGGTACCGGATTTGCACGCATCATGCTTGGATGTATTTGAGTTTCGATTTTTGTAAAAAAATTGATGCAGAAAATTGTGGGGTGTTATTGACTACATACCCTATAAATACCCATTTTATTCATTGTAAACTTTTGTATATTTTTTGTTTTCATTATTTTCTTCTTCTCCTACATAAAATCTTTGTTTCTCTTTGTTTCTGCATTTTTTTTATTTTTCATGTCAATTTCTATTCAATTAGATTTGATAGAGCATAAATTGCTATTGCATTATAGTTTCATATTAGTGGTTGAACATTTGATTAGATTCAACGGTAATCCTATTTTTTTATTTTATTTTTGCTTATTTCTATTCTGCAATTTTATTTTCAGTATTCCATTTTGTTTTTCTTAGTTAATCATCGAACTTGTTACAGACCTAATTAGATTCGAATTTGCAGTAAATTCAATTGTAGATTTATTTGCAAATTTAGATGTTGATTCAATTAGATTTGTTCTGAAATAAATTGAAATTTTAATTAAATCACATCTCCAAATTTGTCTACCTTGCCCACGAAATTACATAAATAATATTATTTAATTTTTCTTTATGTGTTCGAGCTGCATGTTACACAATGTACACTTGCCGTAATTTATAATAAATTTGCACTTTTCTAGTCCATTGAAAAAGTCAAACAATGCAGTATAATATTTATGGATCAACAATTTGGATATTGAACTCCTTTAAATGTCAGCAAGCATTCGATGGTTTAAAAAAGAATAGAAATATGTTTAAAGTCAGTGCATAGCAACATAAGCAACTGTGTGAGAAACATATAAAATTGCTACCTTATATTTATAAAGGAAGGAGTACTCCAACAATATTATAAAAATCGAATCAGGATTGTATAATAGATGCGAAGTTATAACCAAACCTTCAACATTATACGAAAACTGCTACAAATCACTCACGATCCTTTAAATTCGGTCCAATAAACTACGTCATCAAGCCAGAAAGTAATTACCATAGGAAAGAAGGTAAAATCAACGGCCTGGCCTCATTCCAGTTGTACATAATAATGTCGGTGTTTTTCCACTGGTACCACTTGTAATTGCAACAACAACACATTATTATGGAGCTTTGGTTATGCACTGCCGATCAAGGTCATCCTCTTCTTTATTAATGGTGAGACATATATATGTAACACCCCACATTTTATGACAATAAAATAAAATATGATAATATAATTACATGTAATAAGTCCATACATTGAAATGAAGAAAAGATTAATAAATTACATGCAATAAGAAGAAATGCAATGCAATTAGAATGCACATTTTAAAAAAATTGAAGAGCTTCAAGAATTTGACCACGAGATTAGTGTCGTCGCGTTCGTGGCAATTTCCTGGTTAATTTAAACCTATGGATTGCAGAAAACTGAGTTAAGGTGAAAGAGATACATTTAAATGAAGTATTGTAGCAAAACATGAGAATAAGGTAAAAGAAAGAGAACAATGACTACCATTGTTTCTAAACTTATTAACAAAAAACATCATAGCTTAGTTGGTTAAGGCATAGGATTTGCAACATAGAGGTCGGGGGTTAGAAACCCGATGGCGACATAATTTTTATCTTTGTTTTTGAGAGGGCCAACTGAGCATACAAATATATGTACGTGTACAAATTCAAAATTTGTAAGGATAAGAATGTACATCTAAGGAAATAAAGAATGTGTATATATATATATATATGAGAGTATGCATATATATAGAAATATATGTATACAAGAGATTCAAGATAAGGTTGCAGTCAATGAAATATAGCAAGAATCAAATAACGGTGCAACATCGTTTGAATTTTAAAAAAAAACAAAAATTGTGCGTATATATGCACGTAAAATGGTCGTTACAAGAATTTTATATGCATAAGAAGATAACATATGAATATAAAAGTTAAATAAATTCAAAAATTCAAAACTCAAATTTCTATGCCAAAACAGCTTGCGGGACCCAATGTTGACTCAACACTGCGTGTACGATAAGATCCGGCTAGATTCATCTACGAACCTGGGCTATTTTCTTAATTGGGTTCAATGCTGACTCAGCGCTGCGTGTACGATAATCTCCTAAGCACCTATAAATAAGACCCTAGACCAAACCCTAACCCTCATAATTTGGGGGTTACACTAGAGCTCTTCCATTACATTCTCTCTCTCTCTTCTCAAATCTATTCTAAAAATTAAAATATTAGCTTTGCAAAATATGAATCTAGATCCGGAAGAGAGAATCAACAATAATAAGAAGATTATTGAATCATGAAAGTAAGGTAACATTCCAGATCCAGTCTATTCATATTCTTCCTATTTTCTTTCCCTTCTCTTTTAATGAAAATAGTCGATCCACGTTTTTAGGTTTCAAATCAAATTAAAGGGGAAAGGAAAACCATGGATGATATAACAGATCAGATCCAAAATTTGGGGAAAGCATGAAAGGTGAGTGGATTTAAGCCATGTTATTTTAGAAAATGGTATGTTACCATTTAGCATTCCCCATTATGACGAATTGGAATATGACATGTTAAGACGCCTAAACATATGCTAATAATGATTAAAGTGGCGTAAATGACATGTGGGAATGATTAGCATGATATAACGTAGAATTGCTAATATGAATAATTCATATATTTAGTTAGTTGAAATGTTGGAATGTTTACATGTTATAATATTAATTTGAACATGTAGGAAAAATTCATATATTGGATTTGTTGGAGTGCTAAAAAGTTAACATGTAAATTTGTCCTGATTATATATAGGGAACAATTGGAGTAAGTATATGATTATATGGATTCATGTTAACATAGAATTGAATAAATAAATATGGGCTTGGGGCATCGACCAAATTATGTTTAAAGATCTTAAATTGGATCATAAGTATAGAAAAATGATTTGAGCGCAAATGGGATCATATGTAAAATAAGAATTGGCATAATTTGAATAATATGAATTTAGACATACAACCCATCATGAATATAATTGGGTAAATGAGAATGAGAACCTATAAAGACATAGGTATGATTAGTTGATTAATAATGAATGCCTAGGATAACAATTAAAAATTGTAATTGCACTTATGATATGAGGTTAGGTTTCACTAGTGGTGGAAGTCTGCCCGGACCCGGCCAGCATATCAGCAACCATTAATATTAATCATAATGTGAGAGGTCTAAGTGCGCAAATAGGAGAAAGGCTATGACACGAGGTTAGTCCCAAACTATGGAAGAAGTCTGCACGAACCCAACCGGCATATCCAGCATCCATAAGTCGTAGGCCCAATGTGGGAGGTCTAGCCCATTATAGACCATAAATGGACATGGTAATGAATTGGACTACTTAATCTAAACTAATCCAAATGGATTGTATGAATATGAACCAAAGTTAAGGTTAAGTAAATTGGTTTGGACAGTGGGTGGGCTAAGCAAATCTGAGGGGGAGGGTAATTTTTACATATAGGCCTGCAAGCTTAGCCCGATAAGGTTATGTAATTAAAGACACCTAGTGGTATACATAACCGGTAGAAATAATAAATTTATGTAATTAAAGGCACCTTTTAGGGTAAACATAACTTCTAGAAGTGATAGAATTTAGACATGCATAATAAGCTAATGAATAAATTGGATAACTGGTGAAATGGGATAAGGGACACTTAATTATAAATTAAGAAATCAGAAAAGGGGAAAACTAGAAACCAGTTAGGAAAAGGGGGAAATATATGGAATATAATAAGTTGTACTTAATTATAAATTAAGTTATCTGTAAGCTTGGAAGTCTGAAACCCATTGATAAGAATGTTTTTGCTTGTCCTAGGGAAAAGAGGAAATTATAACATAGGTTATAATAAACGGGTAGAGAAACTTATTAGTGGGCCATAGTTAATAGAACTAAGTTAATAAGTAAATAGCGATAAGTTGTATTGACAATGTAAAATGGAATTATGATTAAATGAGAAAGGATGAGGAAAACTTATGAAATGAAATAAGTTATATTTAATCATAAATGGTAAGCGACATGTTAATTAGAAAACATGTGAATTGGATATACTTAATTACATGTAAAGTAAACCATGTTATTATAATGATGAAATCAAAAAACAATATAAATGAGAACATGGATTACAGATCTTGGGCCACAATCTAGAGAATAACATGTTGTGGGCTTATTAATAAACTTAAATGGATTTTGTATGACTGAAATTAATAAGCAAGAGAAACTTGGTAATTTGAATAAGAATTCAATATGAATGGGAATAACCAAGTTAACTGGAACCTGTGAGGTGAGGTAAGCGCGTAAAAGAATGTTTAGACATAGGTTCTAACAATATAAAGCGCTTAGACCAGTCCATACGGTTAAGGGTGTATAACCCAACAGGGTAGACCATCGAGGTGTTATAAGGCACGAGGGGAGCGCACATTCATCTGATTGTTCTGACGGCTCCAAAGGACTAGAAGGGGGAGCACGCGGCTTCCTGAAGTACGTAAGGTGCTCCTAGTAGTCCTCTGTGTGGTGACAGATGTCTTAGGCTGTGCTCACAGAGGTTGGGTCTGCGCGTAACTACTAGGTGGGTGGGCCTTGTCTGCAGATGTAGCTATGCAGTCAGAATGCTTTGAAGCGGTGACACCAGGGTGGTTCGGCGATTGCCTCACATGGAGGCAGAGGGTCACGACCAACAAGGATAGTCGATCGTCGGATACCCATCATCGGCAGCCAGTGCGATGCGGAAAGACTAGAGCTAAACCCAAGATACCATTTCACCCTTTACTGTCGGGGTAAAGGGTTGACGGGAGATGCCAAATGGATGTTTAGATTGTTTGTTATTAGGGGCATGTCGCTTAGCTCGTATAGACTTTACTAGTGGAGGGAGGGGGCTAGGTGGGGCCACAGCCACCGTGAAAACAGAACTTACGAACATCTGTAGAGGCTTTTAAGGACAGGCCTGTATATATATGGAAAAGCTCCCGACTGTTCTGTGTTTCTTGTATTGCCCTGCCATGGAACTCGATGCACATTAGAGGACGTGAGATTGAGGCATCGAGCTGCAATTGTAGATACCTATGGTGAACAGTCTAGATACATGCATGTCGACTCTGGTGGTGTATCGTAGACTTGAAGGCATTACTTCGGTATGAATTCTGCTTCGAACAAAGGTGGCAGTCTGTGCGTTCTCGTAGCATGGTAGTGAGAGATATATGTGGAATGTAGTATTGTTATTTGTACATCACTACAGCGTAGAATGAGGGACTGCGTATATTTCGATGGTGTTACGGTGGAGACCATGCGAGTGGGGTACCGTGGGGGGTACCTCAATATTAGGGTAGCTACATGTATACTGTATTCGTTTAATCCACTGGGATGTAAATGGGTGCGTCGTGTGTGTAAGCCTTGAGTGCTACTAACACAAGTAACCTAATAAATTAGAAAATCTGATTGAACGGTGTACACAGGATTATCCAAAGTGTATAGTTTAAATCCAATCACCAAAACTTGTGTTCTGACCCCTTCCTCATAACATACTCGCAGGTTAGATTTTTGGTAGGGACATGATAGCCTTGGATACTGGTTATGCAGTATTATTAATACGGTAAGGCTATATTTTGATTATATTATATTTTATCCATTCCGGTGTGAGATATTTTCTACGCTCTGACATACTTTATGTTTCTATCTTTTCTGCAGGATACCAAAGCAACTCAATCCGAGTTTCGATAGATTGGAGTTTTTGAAAAATAATCGGTCAGTCGGAATTCGTGTTGTCACATCTGGTATCAGAGCTTAGGTTTAGGATTCCTATATAAACAGTGAGTGAACGCATTTGTATTTTTTTAAATATAAATATATTTTATATGTACTTAGATCCATAGAGGAACCCACTAAATAGAAAGAGCATAATATGGTATGAAATGGGATATTTGTTTTGTACACTAAAGAAATGAATATGCAAATCTGAGACCCTTTGGTAAATTGGGTAGAGAGTGCACAATATACTTTGTATCGAAGGAAAATGAATCCCATATGATTAGTATTTTGGGTTAGTGGGCTTGAAAACCATATAAATTGGAAAAGGTTGAAAAGAGAAAAATGGATTAGGAATATATATAGTTGAGAGAATTGACCTTGGGGGGTGTCTAGAAAAGCCTATAAGAAAATTGGAAACCCGTTTTGAGTCTAACCCCATTGTTAATTTTTAAGAACTTGAAATTGTAAATGTTTTGGGGAAAAAATGGTTTATGGTGTTTTCAAGTTTTAATCTTAAAAGTTATAATTTTAAAATATGTAAAGAAGTACACATATTGAGTTTTAAAGTAAAACTCTCTCAATAAAAGGTGCATATTATAAAGCATGTATAGCTCGCTAGTTTTTCTTGCTATATTTCATTCAAGAATTTTTAATCAAGAAAGTTTTGAAGTCTCTATTCTTTTGAAAATTATTTTTGATAAATTGTTTAAAAGAGAATTTTTGTTGGGTGGACAAAATAAGTTGAAGGAAATAAGAATAGAGTGGATGTCGGCACCTTGTAGTAAGAGAATTGAACTGACCTTATAGATAAGAACAAGTCATAAACCTGATTGAGAAAATAGTTGTCCGTATCTACTCCAGTTTTGCGATTTGAAAAAAAATGATGATTTACATTTTTTAAAAGATGACTTGTTTTTATGGTTTGGCAAAAGAAAGTTTTCATGGGGAAAATTAAGTTTTGACACTTACAATTTTTCGAAGGAAATTTAACTGAAAAAGGGACAAACCATGTTTTTAAAAAGTATGGAGTGGGTAAGGATTAGAGCCTAGGGAAGACGGATGAATTTTTGAGGCTATGAAGTAAATAGCACGAATTATCTGGAGAGAAAAAAATTCCAAGATAGGACGAAAAATAAAAGCTACAACAAATAAAATTTTCTTATGTGGGCTGTGCTTGTATAGGAAAATAGGAAATCTTTATAAATAGTTTCATAAAATCCAACAACGGTTGGAAAAAGGTATATAAAAGAAAAAGGGATGGTGTGAAATTTTATGTTTTCTACCATTTTGTAATAGAAGAAATCTAATTTAGGAAATTAGATTTGTCTGAAATTCAAAAAATCAAGTTGGTTGGTAGGATTATGGATGCAACAATTGGATGAACTACGCGGTTACTCAATAAGAGTGTGGAAAATTTTGGATGAAAATATCTTTTGATTCTCAAAATATTGCATTCATATAGAACTGCTAGTATATTTAGGATGTGAGCATCATATTTTAAAATGATTTTTGAGAATTTGCATACACATAAGAGGTATCTCTTAGGCATACATATGTTATTATGTTGTATTTCACTTTGCACAAGTGCACAATGTTTGAAAAATTGGATGCACACATGATGGATGTAGATTATGCGAGGGGTTAATTAATTTTTCCCCTATCAAATTCCAGGAACGAAATTTCCTAAGGGTGGGAGAATGTAATACCCCACATTTTAGGACAATAAAATAAAATATGATAATATAATTACATGTAATAAGTTCATACATTTAAATGAAGAAAAGATTAATAAATTACATGCAATAAGAAGAAATGCAATGCGATTAAAATAAATATTTAAAAAAAATTGAAGAGCTTTAATAATTTGGCCACGGGATCAGCATCATTGCTTTCGTGGCGATTTTCGGGTCAATTTGGACCTATGGATTGCAGAAAACTAAGTTAAGGTGAAAGAGATACATTTAAATGAAGTATTGTAGCAAAACATGAGAATAAGGTAAAAGAAGGAGAACAATGACTACCATTGTTTCTAAACTTATTAACAAAAGACATCATAGCTTAGTTAGTTAAGGCATAAGATTTGCAACATAGAGGTCGAGGGTTTGAATTCCGACAGCAACATAGTTTTTATCTTTGTTTTAGAGAGGGCAACTGAACATATAAATATATGTACATATACAAATTAAAAATTTGAAAGCATAAGAATGTACATATAAGGAAATAAAGAAAATATATGTATATATATATATATGAGAATATATATATATATATATAGAAATATATGTGCATATATATATAGAAATATATGTATACAAGAGTTTCAAAATAAGGCTGCAGTCAGTGAAATATAGCAAGAATCAAATAACGGTGCAACACCTTTTGAATTTTGAAAACAAAACAAAAATTGTGCATATATATCTACGCGTAAAATGTTCGTTATAAGAATTGTATACGCATAAGAAGATTACATGTGAATATAAAAGTTAAATAAATTCAAACATTCAAAAATCAAATTTCTACGCCAAAACAGCTTGCGGGACCCAATACTGACTCAGCACTGTGTGCACGATAAGATCCGGCTAGATTCATCTACGAATCTGCACTATTTTCTTAATTGGGTTCAATGCTGACTCAGCGCTGTGTGTACGATAAGGTCTTGAGCACCTACAAATAAGATCCTAGACCTAACCCTAACCCTCATAATTTGGCGGCTACGCTGGAGCTCTTCCATTACTTTCTCTGTCTCTCTCTCTCTCTCTCTCTCTTCACAAATCTATTCTAAAAATTAAAATATTAGCCTTGGAAAATATTCATCCAGATCTGGAAGAGAGAATCAACATTAACAAGAAGATTATTGAATCATGGAAGTAAGATAACATTCCAGATCCAATCTATTCATATTCTTCCTATTTTCTTTCCCTTCTCTTTTAATGAAAATAGTCGATCCACGTTATTAGGTTTCAAATCAAATTAAAGGGGAAAGTAAAACCATGGACGACAGAACAGATCAGATCCAAATTTTGGGGAAAGCATGAAAGGTGAGTGGATTTAAGCCATATTATTTTAGATAATGGTATACTACCATTTAGCATTACCCATTATGACGAATTGGAATATAACATGTTAAGATGCCTAAAAATATGTTAATAATGATTAAAGTGGTGTAGATGACATGTGGGAATGATTAGCATGATATAACATCGAATTGTTAATATGAATAATTCATATATTGAGTCAGTAGAAATGTTGGAATGTTTACATGTTATAATATTAATTTGAACATGTGGGAAAAATTCATATATTGGATTTGTTGGAGTGCTAAAAAGTTTACATGTAAATTTGTCCCGATTATATACAGGGAACAATTGGAGTAAGTATATGATTATATGGATTCATGTTAACATAGAACTGAATAAATAAATATGGGCTTGGAACATCGACTAAATTATGTTTAAAGATCTTATATTGGATCATAAGTATAGAAAAATGATTTGAGCGCAAATGGAATCATATGTAAAATATGAATTGGCGTAATTTGAATAATATGAATTTAGACATATAATCCATCATGAATATAATTGGGTAAATGGGATGAGCTCCTATAAAGACAGGTATTGTCAGTTGATTAATAATGAATGCCTAGGATTGCAATTAGAAATTGAAATTGCATTTATGACACGAGTTAGGTTGCATTAGGGGTGGAAGTCTGCCCGGACCCGACCGGCATATCCAGCGGCCACTAATGTTGAACCTAATGTGATAGGTCTAAGTGTGCAAATAGGAGACGGGCTATGACACAAGATTAGGCCCAACTTGTGGAAGAAGTTTGCCCGGACCTGACCGGCATATCCAGCATCCACAAGTCGTAGGCCTAATGTGGGAGGTCGAGCCCATTATAAACCATAAATGGACATGGTAATGAATTGGACTACTTTACCTAATCTAATCCATAGGGATTGTATGAATATGAACCAAAGTTAGGGTTAAGTAAAATTGGTTGGACACTGGGTGAGCTAAGCAAATCTGAGGGGGTGGGTAATATTTACCTATAAGCCCGCAAACTTAGCCCGATAAGGTTATGTAATTAAAGACACCTAGTGGTATACATAACTGGTAGAAATAATAAAGTTATGTAATTAAAGACACCTTTTAGGGTAAACATAACTTGTAGAAGTGATAGAATTTAGACATGCATAATAATCTAATGAATAAATTGGATAACTGGTGAAATGAGATAAGGGACACTTAATTATAAGTTAAGAAATCAGAAAAGGGGAAAACTTGAAACCAGCTAAGAAAAGGGGGGAATATAAGAAATTGTACTTAATTATAAATTAAGTAATCTGTAAGCTTGGAAGCCTGAAACCCGATGTTAGGAATGTTTGGGTTTGTCCTAGGGACAGGAGGAAATTATAACATAGGTTATAATAAACGTGTAGAGAAACTTATTAATGGGCCTTAGTTAATAGAACTAAGTTAATAAGTAACAACAATAAGTTGTATTGATAATGTAAAATGGAATTATGATTAAATGAGAAAGGATGAGGAAAAGTTATGAAATTGAATAAGTTATATTTAATCATAAACGATAAGTGACATGTTAATTAGAAAACATGTGAATTGGATATACTTAATTACATATTAAGTAAAACATGCTATTGTAATGATGAAATTAAACAATAATATAAAAGAGGTTTTGGATTACAGACCTTGGGACATAATCTAGAGAATAACATGTTGTGGGCTTATTAATAAACTTAAATGGATTAAGTTGTATGACTGAAATTAATAAGCAAGAGAAACTTGGTAAGTTGAATAAGAATTCAATATGAATGGGAATAACCAAGTTAACTAGAAACCCGATGAGGTGAGGTAAGCACGTAAAAGAATGTTTAGGCATAGGGTCTAATAACATAAGACGCTTAGACTAGTCCGTACGGTTAAGGGTGAATAACCTAACAGGGTCGATCATCGAGGTGTTATAAGGCACGAGGGGAGCGCACATTCCTCTGATTGTTCTGACGGCTCCAAAGGACTGGAAGGGGAAGCATGCGACGTCCTGAGGTACGTAAGGTGCTCCTAGTAGTCCTCTGTGCGGTGACAGATGTCTTAGGCTGTGCTCACAGAGGTTGGGTCTGCGCGTAACTACTAGGTGGGTGGGCCTTGACTGTAGATGTAGCTATGCAGTCAGAATGTTATGACGCGGTGACACCAGGTTGGTTCGAAGGTTGCCTCATGAGGAGCCAAAGGATCACAACCAACAAGGATAGTATACCATCAGATACCCGTCATCGGCGGACAGTGGGATGCGGAAGGACTAGAGCTAAACCCAAGATACCATTCACCCTTCACTATCAGGGTAAGGGGTTGAGAGGACATGCCAAATGGATGTTTATATTGTCTGTTATTAGGGACATGTCTCTTAACTCTTGTAGTCTTTACTAGTTGAGGGAGGGTCCTAGGTGGGGCCATAGCCACCGTGAAAATAGACCCTAGTAACATCTGTAGAGGCTTTTAAAGATGAGCTTGTACAGATATGGAAAAACTCCCGACCGAGTACCGTGTTTCTTGTATCGCCTTGCCATGGAACTTGGTGCACATTGGATGACGTGCGATTGAGGCATCGAGCTACAAGTGAAGATACTTATGGTGGACAGTCTATATGCATGCATGTCGGCTCTAGGTGGTGTATCATGGACTTGAGGGCATTACTTCGGTATGAATTCGGATTCGAACAAAGGTAGCAGTCTGTACGTTCTCGTAGCTTAGTAATGAGAGATATATGAGGAACGTAGTATTGTTATCCGTACGTCACTATGGCGTAGGATGAGGGACTGCATATATTTCGATGGTGTTACGAAGGAGACCGTGCAAGTGGGGCACCATGGGGTGTACCTCAATATTGGGGGTAGCAACATATATACTATATTAGGTTAATCCACTGGGAAGTAAATGGGTGCGACGTGTGTGTAAGCCTTGAGTGTTGTTAGCACAAGTAACCTAATAAATAAACAAATCTGATTGAATGGTATATGTAGGATTATCCAAAATGTATAGTTTAAATCCGGCCACCAGAACTTGTGCTTTGACCCCCTCCTCATAACATACTCGCTGGTTAGATTTGTGGCAGGGACATGATAGCCTTGGATACTTATTACGCAGTATTATTAATACGGTAAGGCTATATTTTGATTATATTATATTTTATCCATTCCGATATGAGATATTTTCTAAGCTCTGACATATTTTATGTCTCTGTCTTTTCTGCAGGATACCAAAGCAACTCAATTCGAGTTTCGATAGATTAGAGTTTTTGAAAAAAAAATCGGTCTATTGGAATTTCGGTTGTCACAAAATAGGTTTAAGCAGTTGCAGTGGAATCACTTTTTGTGCCGGGTCAGGCACATATGTTGTCGAAGACAAGTCATAATTTGCATTAAAAAAATAGGGAAAATGTTGCCCTAAGGCAATGTTGCAATGCTATGAATTGAACCTGAAACCTCACTGTCGAGGATTTCATCCACTATCAATACTACATTTTGTAAATAAAATACAAGGTTTTTAATTCTCATAAACTTTTGTTCTGCTCCCCTACTGCCCCCTCCTCGCCTGGTTGCTCTAGGCAGCTGCCTAGCTGACCGACCCCTAGGGTTAGCCTTGATCACAGTGTAGAGTACGGATCAAGTTACTGATACTATGTTCACTGCCATTAGCTTCACTTTTTAAAAACGCCACCCATAATCAAAATCCATATCCATTATAAAGAATACTGCCACAATGTTGATATTCCTCATCATGCACATCCCACACCTAGTATGGTTGCTAATATATGTTAGATTATGCTTGTCCTATGATGATTCCCTCCATTTTCTACATGTGGTTGTTAATATTGTTTTTATCTTTTATGAACAAAGCAGGGTGTAACTTAGTGATTGGCGTGGTAGTTGTAATGACCCGGGATTTTGACGACTTTGGTTATCGACATAAACACGATGACGACTAACCAAACATCGAAAAATACCGATCATTAATGAAAGAAATAAGAGGATGAGGAAGATAAGATAGAAACTTAGAATAGAAGAAGAAGAATACAACATCAGAGTAACACGAACCTCATAGCGGAACAAATAACATATAATATATATAACATAACTTGAAATATACATCTGTATTTGAATATACATCATTATCAAAGTACAACACTTACAACACAGCGGAAATAACTATAGCTGTATGATCCTGAAGCCTCCTGCTCCAGCTCTTCAAGTATCTGTAAATCCCGACTACTTGACTGCCCGTACAAAATTGGGCACCCAAGAGTTTAGGGAAAACAAAACAAAATAAACTCCGGGTCAGTCATGGGACTGTGTGAGTAAAATAGTTTAAACAGTTCAAGCAGGTAATCGATATCTCATAAGACCACGCCGTATAACGGAACGGGTTTTTCCCTTATGAGAATCCAAATATCTTTATATCAAAAACCCTTTTGATATTATAATAATGTCTATCAACACAATATAATAATCATCTAGCAGAAATGCTTTCATCTCACGTTCTACATATATAGTATACAATCAAAACCGCAAGCACGTATTGGGTAATGGATTTCCAACTATGACAAGGTATGGAACCACCTTTCCCTAGTGTACCTCTAGAGAGGAATACACTAGGTTCAACAAGAACATCTTGCAACCCAGCCACACATGACCGACCACTCATTTCGCTTGAGTGTATCGAATGTATATCACCAACGGTTGGGATCAGCAACCGTTTCCCGAATGGGACAGCATCAACAATAGATTTTTAGAAGTAAATGAAACTCTAGATCAGGTGATTATACACCCTACTTCGGTGCGACCGACTTAGCCATGTTGCCTGCCCGATT